>OVAQ01002788.1:0-11580 GCA_900406345.1 Erysimum cheiri | reverse complement strand
GAACCGCAAGCTAATCTCTTCGACGCTCCTCGCAATGTAACTATTTTGAGCTTGATTTCAGCTGAATCGCGAAAATCAAACCGAAGAAATGATTAATCGGAAGAAAGATCTGATCAATCGAGGTCAACAAAAGAAGAAAAGAAGATCGGAAGCTGAGATCGACGAAGGTGAAGTTGAGTTCACCAGCTCTGATACCATGTTAGAGAGAAAGAATTGAGAGAAAGTTTGTTACACAGTTTGGAAAAAATGAATTGTGTTATTCATCTTAGAAATATCTACGTACAATGTATCTACTTATATAGTAGAAAGACTGGTTTACAAACATTAAACCAATGTGGTTAACACTAAACCATCTGATACTCTAATAATTACCATTAGTTTTTTCTACTATCAAAACGAGGATGACAAGAATATCACGGGTGTTTATACATAATATAAAGTTTCATAGATATCTCACCGATATATAATAATATGAAGGTTTGGTACAAAGATTTTGTTAGGAAAAGCAAACGATTTTACATCAAAATATTCTATTCCATAAACGTGTTGAAGTGGCCAATTTAATTCAAAAGAGGCAGAATATTTTGATCTTAAATAGAGTATATTAATAAGAAAAAGAAAGAAGGAGAAGCGTGACCAATGTAGCGTAGAGAGTAGTAGATAGCCTCCTAGTGCATATCTTCTCATATTGGCCGAACATTTTAAATAATGTCAAATATATCACCTAACTGACTTGATTGGATATATATACATATAGTCATAGTGGCTATGGACCAACTCACAAAAGAGATAAATCTTATGTCACATGAAAACTTAACAAAAGAAAATTTTGTAATGCGAACTACATCTTTATTAAAAGATCGTCTGACTTCCCTCAGGACTAGCCTGATAGATGCTTTTAAAAATCGTTCTTGATATTAGATTTTTAACTGAAATAAACATGGTTTAGTTCATTATATGTATATGCAAACAAATAAACAATCTTGAAGTCTTTAATTGTCGCAGTAGTTCACATAATAGATACTTACTGTTACTGGGAAGATTCATTTGACCTATCTACCGATACATCATAAAAATCATGCACATGTTAAGAAAGTAACCACTTGGTTTTGTTAATGTTTCATATATGATTTTAACTTTGCCGTCTTTAGTTTTGTTCTAAGCAGTAGGGAAAATCTAACAACTATAATGTAAAATGTCATTTCTTATACCAAAAAGGTTATCGAAAGAAGGTTTTTGGGGTCCCCGTTGAGTAAAGGCTCTTTCTGTTCCTATAAATTAATCATTAAAGTGCGTGTCAAGTAACATGAACCTCCTAATGTGTTTATATTATACTGTTATTTACTGTTTACCACCTTTTAAGTATTGAAATAAACAAAAGCTCGAGTAAATTCATTTTAAGTTTTTGTTTTCAGTAATTTTAATGATTTCTCTTATAAAAAAATTTGTTTTTATAAAACTGTGTAGATCAGTGTTTCCGTTGACAATAGAAAAAGTTTCAAGTAATTCCACATCAGACGGTGATATCTGATGATCAAGTCCCTTTCATTTGAACAGTTTTTACCCACGATCGTCCCGTTGGACCCATATTCCCCAGTCACATCATGGTGTCCTTAATACGGCAACGTATCAAACAATTATGAAAACTTTTGAAATTTAAAGCAAATATTTATACTCAATTTATAATTTGAATTTTTATATATCGTTACTTTAACTCAAAGCAATGTTTAAAATACCATTTTTTTAATTGAAATTTGATTTAATCAACGTTTCAAATTAGATATTATTAAAAATTTAAGTTTAAAATACAACTAAATTGAATTAAACGAATTAATTATTTTTGATCGAGTTGTTTTTGGGGAAATTTAAATGATTTTGTTTTTGAATACTTATCTGTAAATGTAAGACTTTTTGCAGTCTTGCACCATTAAATTTGACTTCAACTATTTTATGTACGTGTCTCACATTATTAATCAAAGAGACAGAAATTTCCACGTAAAATTTGTGTGATTGAGTATAATTTTGAAGAGAATATATGGTAATGTTTAGGACGGAATCGAAGCAATATATGCACGAGAAACAATAGTTTGTCAAGAGTTTGAAACGGTTGGATGAGTTAAATATAACCATATGATGTTATTTTTATCCAGCACTCCAATGACACATATAAGTCGGTGCGTACGTGATGAACAATAGTCACAATATAGGTATTTGTTGGTGAAAGAAAATTAAGCACTAAAAGCAGAGGAATTGGCTTACAATTCTGAATGTTTTGGTTTAAGTTTCATAATCTCATTTTGGTATTAGAAGAGAATGTTGAGCTTGACAATAGTATTTATTTTGAGAAGAAGGTTTCAATCGGAAATTAAGAACAAAAAAATGAGACAATTTAAAAAAAAATTCAGGGCTATTAAAATTCAAAATAATGTTTGGAACTTTAAATAACTTAAAACAAAATTATAAGACTTTCACTTTTTAAAGTCTTATCCCAAAATCACCACTAAGTTTGAGAAAATAAAAATTATGATCTACTCCCTCCGTATTTTAATAAGTATCGTTTTAGAATTTTTGTTTTTTTAATTAGATGTCGTTTTCAAATTTCTATGCAAAATTTATTATTTTTTAATGTTTTTATGACGTCATAAAACATTAAAAAGTAATAAATTTTGCATAGAAATTTAAAAACGACATCTANGAATCTGGTCTAAATAATCAGAACCTATGCTGTCTCAATCGGTAAATCTCCAAAAGCAATTCCTGGGAAAAGATTTTGCCGAGAAATAAAAATTCTCTCACTTTCTTTGGCCTAAAAAAAGTTTGCCACTTTCTACTTTTTTTTCCACAACTTCCTTTTCAATTAGAAAATTGATGTTCTTGGCACTGAAGAAAATGGCCAAAAAAAAGAAGAAGAAACCACAAGGCACACAAGGCTTCTCACTATAAGAGAGAGAGAGAGAGAGAGAGAGAAGGCATGCTTGTCGGCCATTAGAACTTCAAGCCAAAGCAAATACTTACTTATCCTTTCCATAATCAAAT
Source organism: Erysimum cheiri (assembly GCA_900406345.1). Lineage (NCBI taxonomy): Eukaryota > Viridiplantae > Streptophyta > Magnoliopsida > Brassicales > Brassicaceae > Erysimum > Erysimum cheiri. The sequence continues at coordinate 8,544 of OVAQ01002788.1, read as the reverse complement.
CCTTATTGGAATATACACATTGATTCTCATTCACTATATTTCTCTCCTCTCTCTTCTTTCTCTTCACTTTTTCTTTCCTTTTCTGGTTTCTCTCTTTTAATTCTTGGGATTGTTGTGTTTAATAAAGTTATTGGATTTAAAGTTCCTTTTTAGAACCTTTTGAGTTTCTGATTCTGCTTGATTCCAGATCAAACCCATGATCTCTCTTGATTCCGTAACAGTAGATTTTGATTTCATTCTATCAAATCACTGAAATTTTTATTTGAGGAATCGAAAGAGAAAGTTTTTTGCGATATTATTCTATAATCTGTCCCCAAGTGCACAAGTAAGTTGGAGAAATCTATAAAAGCTTTGACATTTCAATGACTAATCTTCTTTTCATTTTTTAGTTCGTTTAGTAAAGATTCCTCCTTTTTTTTTTTTTTTTTTTTTTCNTTTTAAATAATAATTTTTTTTTTTTTTTTTTTTTTTTTTTTAAAAAATTCCCCCTTTTTTTTTTTTTTTTTTTTTGCAGTTTTACTTGTCGAGAAAAATTTATCGGGTTTGGCTCCTGCTTGGTGGTTTCGTCTATGGATTCACATTGGTATGCTTCTCGTATTCGTTCTCTAGTTCCCATTCATTTTAATTCACTGAAAAGATTGGTTTTTGAGCTGGTAAATGAGACCTATCAGTAACTTTCTTCAGATCCATGTTCATAACCAATTATAGATCTAAGGTTAGGGTTGGTCCTTGCTGCTTGAAGCTCTTGAGTTTTGCATTATAGCGTCTCTTTTGAACTAAAAAGATTTGATTTTTTTTTGTTAATTACAAATGAAGAAATCTATTTGATGTGAAATGAAATGTGAATCATCTGTATTTGCAGGTGTTGAGGATTATAAAGTGTTCCTCTTTGTCAAGAAATGAAGTTGAGAAGATCAATGGGTTGGTGGATCTCTGAGTTCAAGACAGAATCAAAATCTATGTTTTGTGGAGTTTTGTTTCTCTTTACACTTCTGGTTTGGACTTCAGAGAGTTTAAACAGCGATGGTCAGTTTCTCTTGGAGTTGAAGAACAGAGGATTTCAAGATTCATTGAACCGTTTGCATAATTGGAACGACATTGATGAGACTCCGTGTAATTGGATAGGTGTGAATTGTAGCTCCCAGGGCAGTAGTAATAGTAATAATCTGGTGGTGACATCTCTTGATTTGAGTTCTATGAATCTCTCTGGGATATTAAGCCCGAGCATTGGCGGTTTGGTTAACTTGGTCTATCTTAACCTCGCGTATAACAAGTTAACCGGATATATACCTCGGGAGATTGGAAACTGCTCGAAGTTGGAGGTTATGTTTTTGAACAATAACCAGTTTGGTGGTTCTATTCCGGTTGAGATTAGGAAGCTATCGCAATTGAGAAGTTTGAACATTTGCAATAACAAGCTTTCTGGTCGTTTGCCGGAAGAGATTGGTGATTTATACAACTTGGAAGAGCTTGTGGCTTATACTAACAACTTGACCGGTCCACTGCCTCGTTCTATAGGAAATCTCAGCAAGTTGACGACATTACGAGCGGGGCAAAACGACTTCTCTGGGAATATACCTGCTGAAATCGGTAAATGTCTTAACTTGAAGTTGCTCGGTCTTGCGCAGAATCTCATTTCTGGGGAGCTTCCAAAAGAAATTGGGATGCTTGTTAAACTTCAGGAGGTGATCCTGTGGCAGAACAAGCTTTCCGGGTCAATTCCGAAAGAGATTGGGAATTTAACTAGTCTTGAGATTCTGGCTTTATACGTCAACTCATTGGTTGGACCGATACCATCAGAGATTNAAATCTCAGCAAGTTGACGACATTACGAGCGGGGCAAAACGATTTCTCTGGGAATATACCTGCTGAAATCGGTAAATGCCTTAACTTGAAGTTGCTCGGTCTTGCGCAGAATCTCATTTCTGGAGAGCTTCCAAAAGAAATTGGGATGCTTGTTAAACTTCAGGAGGTGATCCTGTGGCAGAACAAGTTTTCCGGATCAATTCCGAAAGAGATTGGGAATTTAACTAGTCTTGAGATTCTGGCTTTATACGTTAACTCATTGGTTGGACCGATACCATCAGAGATTGGAAACATGAAGTCTTTGAAGAAGCTCTATCTGTACCAAAACCAGTTGAATGGGACAATCCCAAGGGAGCTTGGAAATCTTTCCAAAGCAATGGAAATCGATTTCTCAGAGAATTTATTGACTGGTGAGATTCCGGTTGAGCTGAGCAAGATCAGTGAGTTGAGGTTATTGTATTTGTTTCAGAACAAGTTAACTGGAATCATACCAAATGAACTCAGTAGGTTGAGGAATCTGGCGAAACTCGATCTCTCCATCAATTCTCTAACCGGTCCTATTCCTCCGGGTTTCCAAAACCTTACTTCGATGCGCCAACTTCAGCTTTTCCACAATTCCCTCAGTGGTGTAATCCCTCAGGGTCTCGGTTTGTACAGTCCTTTATGGGTTGTTGATTTCTCAGAGAACCAACTTTCGGGGAAAATACCGCCTTTTATCTGTCAACAATCTAATCTTATTCTGTTGAATCTCGGGTCTAACCGGATATTTGGAAACATCCCGCCAGGTGTATTGCGCTGCAAATCGCTGTTGCAGCTTCGGGTAGTTGGAAACCGACTCACGGGTCAGTTCCCGACAGAGTTATGCAAGCTTGTCAATCTTTCTGCTATAGAGTTGGATCAAAACCGGTTTAGTGGACCGCTACCTCCTGAGATAGGCACTTGCCAGAAGCTGCAAAGGCTTCATCTTGCAGCTAACCGGTTTTCTGCAAACCTACCCAAAGGAATCAGTAAACTCTCCAATCTGGTAACTTTTAACGTTTCCTCAAACTCTCTCACCGGACCAATCCCCTCTGAAATAGCCAACTGCAAGATGCTTCAACGACTTGACCTGAGCAGGAACAGTTTCATCGGTTCTTTACCTTGCGAGCTTGGAAGCCTTCATCAGCTTGAGATCCTCAGACTCTCAGAAAATAGATTCTCTGGGAACATACCGTTTACCATTGGAAACCTTACGCATCTAACCGAGCTACAGATGGGAGGAAACTTGTTTTCAGGAAGTATACCGCCTCAACTCGGTTTACTCTCAAGTCTGCAGATTGCAATGAACCTGAGCTACAATGATTTCAGTGGTGAAATACCTCCCGAGCTCGGGAATCTTTATCTGCTAATGTACCTTTCTCTGAACAACAACCATTTGAGCGGCGAAATCCCAACCACATTCGAGAACTTATCCAGTTTACTCGGCTGCAACTTTTCCTACAACAACCTCACCGGGTCGCTTCCGCATACGCCACTCTTTCAAAACATGACGCTAACCAGTTTTCTTGGAAACAGAGGACTCTGTGGCGGCCATTTGAGAAGCTGTGACCCTAACCAGTCCTCCTGGCCTAACCTTTCATCTCTCAAATCGGGTTCTGCTCGTCGTGGGAGGATCATCATCATCGTATCTTCAGTCATCGGTGGTATCTCTCTTTTTCTCATAGCTATCGTCGTTCATTTCCTGAGAAATCCCGTGGAAACAATGGCTCCTTATGTGCATGACAAGGAACCCTTTTTCCAAGAATCCGACATTTACTTTGTCCCAAAAGAACGATTCACCGTCAAAGACATTTTGGAAGCAACAAAGGGCTTCCACGAAAGCTACATTGTTGGTAAAGGCGCTTGCGGAACTGTTTACAAAGCGGTTATGCCATCGGGTAAAACCATAGCGGTTAAGAAACTCGAATCCAACAGAGAAGGCAACAACAACAACACGGATAACAGTTTCCGGGCCGAGATTTTAACACTAGGCAAAATCCGTCACAGGAACATCGTCAGACTCTACAGTTTCTGTTACCACCAAGGATCAAACTCGAACCTCTTGCTCTACGAGTACATGTCTCGGGGAAGCCTCGGCGAGTTGCTTCATGGCGGGAAATCGCATAGCCTGGATTGGCCGACTCGGTTTGCAATCGCACTCGGTGCAGCGGAAGGTCTTGCTTACTTGCATCATGATTGTAAACCGAGAATCATTCACCGCGACATCAAATCTAATAACATTCTCCTCGATGAGAATTTCGAAGCTCATGTTGGAGATTTCGGGTTGGCTAAAGTCATCGACATGCCACAATCTAAATCCGTATCAGCCGTCGCTGGATCATACGGTTACATCGCTCCCGGTATGTTCGAATAAACCGATAAAATCTCGAGTTAAGATTCTGAGTTTACCGAACTTAAATCTTACCGTTATTGCAACTATCTTTTGCAGAGTATGCATACACGATGAAAGTAACCGAGAAATGCGATATCTACAGCTTCGGAGTGGTTCTTCTCGAACTGTTAACCGGAAAAACTCCGGTTCAGCCGCTGGAGCAAGGCGGAGATCTTGCCACGTGGACAAGAAACCATATCAGAGATCATTCGTTAACATCGGAGATTCTTGATCCTTATCTAACAAAGGTAGAAGACGATGTGATTCTTAATCACATGATCACAGTGACGAAAATTGCAGTCCTCTGTACGAAATCTTCGCCGTCAGATCGACCGACGATGAGAGAAGTAGTGTTGATGCTGATAGAGTCCGGAGAACGTGCCGGAAAAGTAATTGTGTCAGCCACGTGCGGTGATTTACCTCCACCGGCGCCGCCGTGAAAAAGGGTATTTTTTAAACTTACGTTTTCTTATTCCGAAAAATTGTTTATGTATAGATTAATATGATTTGTATAGTCATCATAGAGAGAAAGAGATCATCTGAGAAAAGGACATATACATATTAAACATTCGTCGTATACTGTGACTGAAATAAAATTAGAAAATTTTGTTCTTAGAAACATAAAAGTAAGAGAAAATGGAGAATTCAAAATTTATTATTGCAAGTTTTTATGCATCGAACCGGCATTACAACAAGAATGGAGGTAAATAACGAACAAACATGAACCTTGCCCATATTTTACTGTCACGTCTACAAAGGTGCATCTATGTAATAATTCAATGTCAATTTTAAAGATAATATGTTAGCGTTGACCAAAGACTAGCATTCATTTGTCAAACTTCATACCATGGGTAATCCCACCATTATGAACCCATCTTAATGAAAAATCTTCAAATTCTTATGATATTCAGTGTAAACAAATTTAAAATTCAAAAACGTATATTTAATATTACTGTATTTATATGGAAATAAATAAAAATAGAAAATTTTTGTGCAAGAAATATTCGTGTAAATAGTAATAAATAAATGGAAAGAATATTTTACAAAGACAAATAAAATAAATAATGGGAAGAATATCATAACTCTTTAATAAATAATTGGTGAATACAATTATTACAAGATTTTTTCCCCCTAAAACAGAAAATATATATAATTACTATAAATGGATAAAAAGGTCGGTCGAGATCCAAATTAGACCAACACTTTTATTTTCCCAAAATGATGCGGAAATACCGTAGCATTGTAGCAACTAGCAACCATTCACATCCCAAATTTGTAAGTTATTTGGATGTTTAATTAGGTTTTAGTAGCTTCAGTATTGCATCGAAAAAACCTAGTCCTAAAAAAAGTATCGACAAATTATAAAAAATCGAATAAACGATGAGTAATAAAGATCAAATCTGGCAATCTGAAGGCACAATCTTGCCACGAATCGAACCACCAACGTTCTCACACAAAGCCGTGACTAAACCGTCGCGTCCTATGTACCTCAAGTTAATATCTGAGAGCTCAACGTGTTGACAAGGAAACTTTTTACTACATTGCATCTTCAAAGCCTCTTTGCTCGTTGAAGTTCCCCAAATTTTGTTATACGTCACGTTCTTGATCTGAACATGAGAAGCATACTTTCCAGGACTATCACATTGTCCGTTTGGGCAGTACTGCTGATCAATGATGATAGGGTTTCCAACATTGATCATTTGGATATTGTCGTACAAGAAATTCGAAACCGAGATCTGTGATACCGACTTAGCCCATGTCTTGATCCGTAAACCGTCGGTTGTACCGTTGAAAACCGAGTTTGTGACGGTTAAGCCTTCCACGTTCTGCTCCTCTTTATATCTCCCGAGGCTCCCGACACTTATCCCGTGCCCTGGTCCGCACCTGGTGTTTAGAGATATTGAGAGACCAAATACTGGATAAACATATATAAATATTCGAGAATTTTATAATATCTTATATTTACATATTGTGATCAAGTAATAAAATGTCATACTTCAGATAACCTAGCTAAAGAGGTTCTAAATTCTATAAACTAGAGTGTCTTCTGTTCTTTTTATAAAGTGAAGTTTTGATTATGAGGTAGATTGATTAAGGTTGCAAATGGCTGCACTTTGAAAAAATTTGTAGAAGAACTATACAATTTCTCAATTTTTACAAGTTATGTTAANTTGATTAAGGTTGCAAATGGCTGCACTTTGAAAAAATTTGTACAATTTCTCAATTTTTACAAGTTATGTTAGTTAATGTGTAAAATAAATAAATATTCCAGCTCATTCAGAGTTTGTTAGACTAACAAAGAAGAAAAATTTAAGGAAAAAAATCCTCCACTGAATAGGTAAAGAATAACCCAAATTTGATTTCCTCTAATTGAATTTTTCAATTCAAAACCTTCATCTTTTTTTCTTTCGTTAATTTCAATGTAACAATTTACACCCTAAAAATGTGTTAGTTTCAGCTTAGTGAGATTGAGTTAATAGTTACCTGACATCAGAGATATCCAAATTGGTGGTACCGTCAAGGATTGCGATACAATCGTCACCGGTTCCGATAGTGACGTTGTAGATATGCATATGGCTAGATTTCCCGATCTTGATTCCGTCGGTGTTAGGGCTATCTCCGGGAGCAGTGATGGTAACGCCGAAAATTTTAAAATCCTCCACGGAGAAGAAGTTGAAATGTCCCATTTTGCTGTTGATAGATCTTAGACCATTAATCATCGAGGACTTGACGAACGCAAACCCAATGTTCATAGCTAGTGGACGACAATTAGGGTTTTTGCTACAATCATTGAGATGCCAAGAGTAAGATCCTTGACCGTCAAGTAATCCGCCGCCAGTAACGGTGAGATTATCGACGTACTCGAAAAGTATCCATTCATCTTGTCTGATGGCGTCAGGATTCCGAGGAGCCAATAAAGTTCCTTTGATCATAAAAGTGATAGGGTTTTTGCAAGGACCAGTGAACGTTCCTTGACGGATATAGAATATTCCGGGAGGAATATAGACCGTTGATCTTCCACTACTCCATTGGCAAGCTTCGTTCCACGCCTTTGTAAACGCAAAGGCGTTGTCATATGTGCCGCCACCACGAGCACCGTAGTTTCTGACGTCGAAGACTTTTCCTTGGCCGGGATAGTTCTTCGTCGAAGCGGCGAGGTAGAAGAAGAGAGACGACACATACAAGATCACAAACCTAGACGCCATTCTCTCTTCTTCTTTTTTTTTTGTTGTTGTTGTTAAAAGCCTTTTTTGGATGAAGGAGAGAAAGCGTTTAGGCTTCTTATTTATAGGGTTACAAGATAAGAATATATGTATTTATTCAACATATATAGGAAGCGCAATCTTTACTATCATCCATATGGAAAATACTGATCAAAAAAGTTATGAAAGGATCTTATTAAGATGGAATAAGATTATTTTGGGTGAGTAGCACTAATAAATTGAGATAAATGTAGGATTCTTTCTTTTCCCACATCGATCTTTTTTCATATCCTCTTGAATCTATATAGACCTTAGTTGGAATATGATGAATGTTATGACTGTGTATAGTTTGCTAACATATACTGTATCACATTATAGTCACAGTTCCACGTGGTATTTTCTATGATTTATGAAATTTGGATGTGTTGGAATAAATTTATATTACGTACAGCATAAGAAATGTATACTTTACATGTGTATGTATTATTTAAAAATTTTAATATGACAGAATAAGATACAGCTGTCCAATATAAGATGTAATATCTTTTTATCTAATATAATTTGAGTTGGGAAACAAAAAAAAATATATGCCAAGAAGAGACAAATATTATTAAAATTGTCAATTTTCTTACTTATACCTCTTTTCTTTACTAAAATGATACATATGATTTAACGAATGTAATAAGATAATTAAGGACATAATAAAAATTNTTATACCTCTTTTCTTTACTAAAATGATACATATGATTTAACAAATGTAATAAGATAATTAAGGACATAATAAAAAAATTTTAGTGAAGTTAACTAATAAAAATGACATTTTAAATAACTTTGTCTCTTTTCTGGATAGATTTTTTTGCCAACTCAAATTATATTAGCCAAAAAGATGAAATTGATATGATTGCCTTTAAAAATTAGAAATTGGATAGATGTTTGAGATAGAATAATCTTGTACTACTATTAAAAAAAAACTGAAGTCCATGACGTGGCATGTAAGAACCAATATCAGGGAAAATGGAACGAAGAAACTACGAACGTCAAGTTTTAAGTTACAACCGCGAGACAAGCAAAATGTAAAGCTCCCTTTCACTTTTTTTTTGTTCCTCTTCAGTGTAACTCTCTCCG
>OVAQ01002785.1:0-11588 GCA_900406345.1 Erysimum cheiri | reverse complement strand
AGTACTGCATTAATATATTCCTAAACAAGAAGACAAAGGTCATATATCAAATTTATTCATTTGTTTTATCACCTCTCCTCTCTCGCATATACAGAAACAACAAACACAATAAAACCAAAACAAAAAAAAACAAAAGAAGAAAAGAAAAATGGGATGTTGTATGTTGCTTCATAAACCTAGAAACCGATGATTGAATTAAAGAAATTGGTAGACATAAAAATAGAGAGAGAGATAGATATACCTTCTATTGTTTCGTCGAGGAAGACGATGAAACAGGGGAGAAGGGGATTTGATTTTGATTTTCCAAATTTGCTTTTAGGTTTTACTCTCTCTAGATTTTGATATCAACAAACGTCGCCGATGTCGTCTCGAAAATTTCACAAGACAAACAAATATAATTGCTTAACTGCTTAAAATATAGTTTCATATACATAGTTAATTAGTTATATTATTGTTATATTATAAAGTTATAAAACATATATGTATACTTATATAATCGATTTCCTTTCGGTTTTAGTTCGGTTATCGGTTACTAACCGAAACCGAACCGAAACCGATTTCTAAAACTTATAATATCATTCAGTTATTTAGAGGTAACCGAAACCGAACCGAACAACCGAACAACCGAACAACCGAAGGTTCGGTTGTTCAGTTCGGTTGTTCGGTTATCGGTTTATTTGTCCATGCCTAATTGGCTGGCTTTCTTCTAGCAACAGCTGGTTTAGTTTGGCTGGCTCTGTTCCGGCAACGATCGGTTTTCTCAACGACGTTGGCCGACTATGTCTCCGGCGTTTTCACCGTTTTCTCTGCGGTGGTACCGACTGGCTTATCTTTGATTTTTTTTCCGGTCTTTTAATGTGTTTATCTTTCAATAATTGCATTAGATATGAGTTGGTGATTATCTGTTCATGATGGGTTTCTCTAGCTTGTCTCTTTTGTGTTTTTGGATTGCTAGAATCGTTTCAATTTCACAGAAATTGCAGAGATTTCAGTATAAAAATCGACTGCAAGAAATTTTCAAGAGATTCTGTCTTGAGTTGAAGGATCGAAGAATATTCCGATGCTTATTGTGATTCCTTTCCGCTGTTTCTTTCTCTTGGAGCACCGATTAGAACAATTACGGTAACACAAACAGAATCCTCGTGCGAGTGTTTATCGGCGATGATTACATTACCGGAGTTGGTGCTTGACAGCGGTGGCTGATGTCGGTACACTTCCTATGACTCATCTACACGTGTTGCAGTAGTAATCTCAGGTCAACATGTGTTTTTGGATAGAGTCCAAACGCTAAAACATCTCATAATCGTCATGAAGCATATGAGATGGTGTGGAGAAAGATCCCACATTGGATAGATGTAGAGAGACTTAGTAATATATAAAGGATTATGGGCAATTCAGTCATTGCCAATTGTTTTTGATTTGGAAACTCATTATAAGTCCGATTTAACATGATATCAGAGCCCGAACACACGTTGTCCACCCGAACCAAAAAATCGATCCGGTCCATCGAAATAGACCCGATCGATCTTAACTGAAATCGGTCCAGCCAAAATTAGGCGACCGATCTAACTCGAAATTGATCCTATGATTGGATATTGTCGAGATTAATGGCTAGACGGGCCATTATCTCGAGGGGGCGTGTGGATAGTAATATATAAAGGATTAGAGCCAATCCGATATTTGATCAATAGGGCTTCCTATATGGAGTCTGCGGAGCATAACGAGGAAGGTTCAAAAGAGGTTGAAGTGACTTCACCACAATGCTCATGTCTGGTCTTAAAACTGGATCATTACGCAAACAAAGTGCAGCCACCGCAGCTAGCTAATCATTATATGGCACCATATCCATATAGCAAATTAAATCAGACTCACAAAATGTTTTAGTTGTCATAGAGATAAATGCGTAGACATCAACTATCGCTTGTTTTCTTTGGCATTTGTAAGAATAAAAATAACTCTGGTTAAGCTACTTTGGGTGCTAATATCAGCAGATAAACTAGTCTTTTAAGTTATATTACTAAGTTATATAACGTTGCAACGAAAAAAATGAGAGGAAAGCAATGTCATGGATTAAGTACCTTGGCAACATCTTTGGGAGGGTACTCTCCGAGTAGTCTTGGATCAACGCATTGCTCCACTTTGTCTTTGCTTAGTTTAGGGGTTGCCTAAGACAACATACAACATTTTTACTATTTTCATCTCTTTACACAAACTTTGGTTTTTGACTTTTTTCTAGCTTCTTTTGTTGTTTTAACATCCTAAGTTTCAATTCTATAGGCCTAAAGAGGGTTCTTTTTAGTTCCAAGTTTCTTTGAGGTTTTGAACGTTTCTTACTGTCATTTTTAATAGACTGAATGAGATGAGTTATATATATAATATATATATAAATGGTCTTAAAAAGCTTGTCTTATCAATGCAAGAAAACAAGAATCCGAAGCAAAAAAGTTGCACTAAACATTACCCATGTCACTAGACTTTGTTGTCCACGCGGTAAGGTAAAACAGTACACATCGCTCTTTGTGCTCAATGTTAGTGTCAGTGCATATCTGAAATAAATAACCCAAAATGTTTAATCTGAATGAAACAAACCACCGTTCAAGTTCAAGAAAATATCGAAAAGGACATTACTCTGGAGCCCTATGGCCAAAGCTTCCTACTGTCACACAAGTGTGAAAGCGGTCTGCCATGTGAAGGTATTTATCAGACAGATCTAAATCAGCAACCTTGGCAACATCATCATCGAACAAAAGTATATGTTGCTGGATTTGATGTCTCGGTAAATAACCTGAGGGTTCACCTTCTCATGCAAGTACTCAAGTCCCCTGGCTGCACCAACAGCAATTTTGATTCTTTGTTGCCACGTTATAACAGGATCTTGTAATGTTCCTTTGACACCTTTTCGACCTACACCAAAAGAAACACCACATTGCATAGTTTATGTCCTCTTGTATGTTAGTTTTCAGATGAATAACTACTGAGTGACTGATCCATTTCCGAGAAATGGTTTACATTAACCACTCACCATGAAGAACATCATGAAGAGATCCATTAGGAGCAAATTCAAATGCAAGAACACGGAGAGGGCCATCAACACAATAACCCATAAGTGCAACAACATTGTCGTGTTGCAACCTTGAAACCATTGATACCTGTTAAGATTTCTATATCATTAACAAAAAAAGAGTAGACAGAACATTTCCAAAGAAGTAGGTTCAGCTGGGACATTTCTTTTCGGTGACGAAGGCCCGTAAAAACTGAAATGATGTATTTTATCTCGAAGCTAAAAAGTCGCAACACTACGGAAAAATGCAATTGATACTAGAAATCATAAACGTTAACCTCTTTCCTTAAAGTTTATGATTCTAATTTTAATTGCATTTCCGTAGTGAATCGCGATTTTTAGCTTCTACATTCTTAACTCTTTGAATCATCCGCAATGTGAAAGGAATAGCTTCTACATTCTTAACTCTTTGAATCATCCGCAATGTGAAAGGAATATTATAACGGGGTTTGCTATCACTTGAACACACAACACTAAACGAGCGCCATGTGTTCGAATGATAGTGAAACCGGTTGTATTATGAGACTCTTCAATCTCAGATTCCCGTCGCATGTGGGTGATTCAAAGAGTTAAGAATGTAGGAGCTAAATTGGACAATTTGAGTGATCTACTTAAGCTAATTGGGATTAAGAGAATGCTGGAGATTTATGCTGTTTTGATATGTGTGTTACCGTGTGACACTTGTGTGTATATATAGAGTTTTTGGATAGCTTTGATTTTGAAATCGTTCAACACCAAATCAGCTCAAGTCAATCCACAAAATCAGCAACAGGTTGGCGAGGTGATATCTCCTCAATTCCGAGATTCATGGAGTTGAGAAACAGAGAAGACCGAGTCTTTAGGAACGTGAAACAGAGCTTGATTTTGACTCTTATTTTCACCGTTCAACCCCGACCCGACATCCACCGAAGCTCCAACTTGTGATAAACCACGCCATTACGGCCTGTTTAATATTCACTTCACATTTGAGCCTTCACTGATTAATGCCTCTGAATCGGTTAAATCTCTCAACTCATCCACTGGAATGGCTGGTACAGAAATAGGCTGCGTTTGATTTACTGGCTGGTTCATGGATGAATCTACTCTTTGATGGTGTCCTTGCCTTGGTGTGGTGTTAGCAGCGTCGCGATAATCCCCACTCCCACACCAACCGAAGCAGCTCATTACACTCTTCTCTCACACGAGCTAACTTAACTGTTATAGTGTATGCAGAAGACAAAATGTCAACAAAACAGTTGTAAATAAAACAAAGGTTTAAGCAACTTCTCAAACTTATTTATAACATAGAGTGTGTTCAGACACAGAAGTCTAATGAACAGTTTGCACTAAACTTCTGTCTCTAGCTTATGAACAACACACATTTTTTTAATAAAACATTGGCTATCTAAGAAAAAAGAGGAAAGTGGTAAGATCAATGATCTGGTCTCTCTTTAATTACTACTTAACAATCAAGAACAATACAATATAGGGTTTGCTTTAGAGTCCTTAATTTCTCCTCCTTAAGCCAGAGGCTCTCTCCACTAACAAATGGTCAAAGATCTTATTTATACCACTCGCATAAAGACCAACAATATTAGCTAGCAGACTGTTTCGAAAAGAAAAATATTAGATGAGTTTCTATAAGATGCGATATGATTTAGCTTGTTCATTTTGTAATGGATTGAGCATATACAAAAGAACAGAATTATGGGAAAAAATCAACAAAATTTCATATAAGTAAATTCAATATCAGAAGAACTGAAGAAGTAAATAGTACCTTTACCTGATCAACCGATTAAAGTATCAAACACGAACTGAAGAAAATGTCTGATGATCATCGAATTTTTGATGGATTTTTACCCCTTTTAGAGGAGAATTTTTAAAATGTCTGATGATTGTCAACCACATTTTAAACAACTAGATGACCATTGTTGCCTTGTTGGTACTTAACTACTTACTTTGAACACGTCTAATATGGGTCAAATACTTTTAAATACCCCTTCAATGAATCACAGTCTAAATCCCCCAAACAACCAAAGTACTGAAACGGAGGAAAGCTTTCGGTTTCTCTCGGCATCGCAACGTCATCGCCGGCCCCAACAGTCGTCACTAAAGAGCCTTCACTGACGGTTATATCTCCATGTTCGATAGGGCTATAAACTGTTTGTTTTCTTGCACAGTACAGTACTAACAGTAAGCATGTTGCTCACTTAATTTTCTATTTATTTTTGACGTATATTGCAGATTCTTATATCATCTCCATAAAAATGTGGTTTCAGAATTCACAAATGAGTTTTTTGAAATCATATAAACTTAGCATAAACAAACAAAATTTGGTTCTACTTCCTCCACACAAACTACATCACAGAAAACATAGAATATAATGACATAGAGACATACACAGGTGTTGAGAAGTGGGACATGAATGAAGAGTTAATGAGATACGGTCCCAGAAATTTACACAAATACAGAACAAAACGAATAATACACATTTTATTAATCACCATGAAGAAGATAAGATGAGGATTGGATATTTGATCAATAGGGGTTCCTATGTGGAGTCTGAGGAGCAGAACGAGGAGGGTTTAAAAGAGGTTGAAGTGCCTTCACCACAATGCTCATGTTTGGTCTAAAATTTGCCTCATATTGCACGCAGAGTGCAGCTACCGCAGCGAGCTGATCATTATATCGAACCATATGGCAAATAAAATCAGACTCGTGAAATGTTTCAATCGTCATGTAGATGAATGCGGACAGCAATTATTGTTTTCTTAGGCGTTTGCGAGAAGAGGTAACATCAGAACTTTGGTTTCGCTACTTTGGTTCTAATGTCAGCACTCAGAAGCGTAACTAGTCTTCTAAGTTATAAGATAAGTTAAATCGTTTACGCTCTAATGAAACAATGAGAGGAAATCAATTTTGAGATTAATACCTTGGCAACAGCTTTAGGAGGGTACTCTCCGAGTAGTCTTGCATCAACGCATTGCTTCACTTTGTCTTCACTTAGTTTAGGGGTTGCCTGAGACAACACAGAACATCTTTATTATTGAGCAACAATATTTCATTTCTAGGGAACATTTAGAGTTGCATTAATCTATTCGGATAAAATTCTGGCTTTTTCCAGCACCTTTAGTTGTTTTGACATTCAACAAGTTCCAATTCTATAGGCCTAAGGAGGGCTTTTTATTCCAAGTTTCTTTGAGGTTTTACCCATTTTTGTCATATTAAACAGACTAAATGAGTTTGTTAAAAAATTGGTCTTCTTAAAAGCCTCTCTTATCAATGCCGTAAATCAGAATTAGAAGCAGAGAAGATATCACTAAATATTACCCATGTCACTAGACTTTGTTGTCCACGCGGTAAGGTATGATCGACTGGTTTACGACCCGTAAGGAGCTCCAGCAGAACAACGCCAAAACTGTACACATCACTCTTTGAGCTCAACGTCCCTGTCATTGCATATCTGAAATACAGAACACAAAATATTTAAGCTTTAGATTCGTCAATGAGAAGAGATGCAATAGCATGTATGGGTAAAAAAATAAGTGATAAGAAAAACGAAATCCATGTGAATGAATAAGTGTCACATAACATTAGAGCATGACAACCAAACATTTTTGAATGAAGACGTGTAGCCCGTGGATTACGCTGAATGAAACAAACTGGAAATAACTGTTCAAGATAAACAAAATCTTTAAAAGGGCATTACTCTGGAGCGTGATAGCCAAAGGTTCCTAGCACACGAGTTGAGTGAAGGCGAGCAGCCATGTCAGGGGCTTGATCAGACAGATCAAAATCACCAATTTTGGCAACACCATCATCAAACAGAAGTACGTTGCTAGATTTGATGTCTCGGTGGATAACCTGAGGGGTTACCTTTTCATGCAAGTACTCAAGTCCTCTGGCTGCACCAACAGCGATTTTGACTCTCTGTTGCCATGTCATAACAGGACCTCTTAGTGCTCCTTTGACACCTTTTCGGCCTGCACCAAAGAGCCATCACGTTTCATTAGTTTCTTCCTCCTGTATCTTAAGTTTGCAGATGTTCAAGTATTGAGGGACTGATCCATATCCAAGAAATGGTTTACGTTAATCACTCACCATGAAGAGTATCATGAAGAGATCCGTTAGGAGCATATTCATAAGCAAGAACACGGAGAGGGCCATCGACACAATAACCCAAAAGTGCAGTAACATTTTCGTGTTGCAATCTCGAAACCATTGATATCTGTTAAAAGTTTCTATGTCAGTAACAAAACAAAAGCAGACAGAACATTCCCAAAGGAGTGGTTTGATGCTGGACTATTTGCACATAGGAGATAAAGGTCTAGTTTAAACTGGGGAAATTTTTGTTGGCTATATTTTACAAGATGAATGCCCATAAAAATTAACAACACCTACCTGAGAAAGAAATTCTTGATCTGGCTGCTTACTAGAGTCAAGTTTCTTGATGGCAGCTGCGCCACCACTTCTAAGAACACCGTAAAACACTCTTCCATATGAACCCTCACCGATCAAAGCCTTTGAACCATAGTTATCGGTTATATCTCTCAATTCATCCACTGGAATGGCTGGTACAGAAATAGGCTGCATGGGAACTACTGGCTGGTTCATGGGTGGATCAGCTCTTTGATAGTGGCCTCCATTGTAACCTAGAACAAATTAAAATCATATTCACTTAAAAGCCAAAGGATGGAGACACTAAAGAGAAACACTGACAAGTAATGCAAAAACTGAGCCTACCTGCTGGGTTGTGCGCTGGCCTTGGTCCGGTGTCAGCAGAGTTACGGAAATCCTCACTCCCACACCAACCAAAACAGCTCATTACAATCTTCTCTCACACGAGCTGACTAAACTGTAACAGTATATGTCAACAAACAGTTAAAAAAAAAAACAGCTTCTTAGACTTCTTGATAACAAATAGATTGTTCAGATACCAACAAAAGCTAGCAAACAATTTCGAAATTAGATGAATCTCTCTAAGATACGCTATGAATTGGATTGTGCATTTCGCTAATCATGAGTGTGCATGAACAAAAACATGGTAAGACACAAATTTGCAGTAAATGTTGTTTGATTTTCATAGTAATTACAGCAGAGAAAAGAGAACCTCACACATAAATAGTTATCAGTAAAATCCAAAACACAAATGAATAGTTATTAGGATAAGGTTTTTGAGCATTTACAAAAACAGAATTTTGGAAAAATCAACAAAATTTTCACATAATATCAGAAGAACAAAGTAGTTCATAGTTCCTCTACATGATCAACCAAGATCAATATCTTAAAACACCAACAAGAACTGAGAGACAACTATGTTCCTTAGACCACCTAGAATTTTCACAGATTCCAAACCTGAAAAACTTGAAATCAAATCCGAGATTCCCTTTAAATATTCAACATCGACATGAAATTCGAACCCTTGAAAGAAAGTTCCTTTAAAAAAAAAGGGTTTTGATATTTAAGGAAAGTAGCAAAAAGGGAAACTCGTAACAGAGGAAGAAGAAGAAGCATTTACCTCTTGCTAAAAAAAAAACTTTGGAGAAGGAAAGAGAGAGAATTTGTCGAATCTTCGATGGTGGTTTTAGCTTTTAGCCTTTCGACGACAATTTGAAAAATGCTGTGATGATCGTCTTTAACACTTTTTTTAAATATCTTTAGATGACCATTGTTGTTGCTACTTTACTTTACTTACTTGGCAGAAGTATGAAATACCTAAAATACCCTTTAAGTTGTATTGGAATTACAGTCGTATCCCCCAGAAACAACCTATAGACAACTGAAACGGAAGCGAACTTCTTCTCTCGTCGCCGCCGCATCATCAAAATCTCACCGCCGTCGCCATCAACGCATCTTCATCTCAGGTGAGCTTTTCTTCGTTCTTAACTTTGTTTCTCCTTCCGATTTAACCTCCCAGATTCTTTTATATGCTTTAATTTCATTTTTTTTCCCCTGGATTCATCGTTTTGCTTATTGATCGATCTCACTGTACTCATAATCTTGTTATCTCCACATAATTTTGAGTATGTGGCCAATTTGACACCATTTGTTAATTTACTGGTTAACGATTCGAGCAAAATAATGTGTTTTGTTGATTTCATCTTTTAACTATGTTTTGAATGTTCTTAGAAACAAAGTATGTGTTCATATTCAGCTTTCTATTGTGCTCACAGTGCCTAAATTCAAGGCACAATTCGCGTCTATCTGTGGATAGTTACTTGGACATTTATGTTCTTAGAAACATGACTGATGGATTTTGACTACACAGAAATGGCGAACAAGATTGCAATGTTTCTCTCGGAAGCAATGAACAACAATGCTGTAATTAACACTTGTTTGGGAGTATCGTTTGTGGTTTTGGGCTTGAGATCTGATAAACAGCAAAAGTACGTCGAGGCCTTAGCGGTGCAGAAGGATTCTCTCTTGAAGTCTAATAAGGAAATGAAAGTCTCAATGTGGGAATGGAAACAGCAACTCTTTGCTGAAGCTGCCTTTGCTGGTGATTCCGCGGTTGTTCCTCTGTCCACGCTTAAGGCTATCTATGGCGAAGTTACCACTACTAAGTCTGGTGATTACTCTCAAAACCTCTCTTTTACTTTCATTACCAATTATTTGTATAGAACTGTTCTCTTAGATGTTTGTTTACCACATATCTATACAAACTAGAGTCATCTTTGTCTATACGTGACCTGTTTGAGAATGTGTAATCAGGGATCACTGATTGATAAATCTGTGCTTTTGATTAGTTGTAAATACAAACTAGGCTGGCTTTGTTGGGTCGATAAAGAAACATGTCTGCGTTTATCAATTAAAAAGACAAACGGTTTTAGAATCGATATGTATCTGGAAGGGAAATGGATATGATCATGATTAGAAGTCGCCTTTGGAGATTAGCTTTGTGTTCACTAACTGGTTTAATGTTCTTTCTTCCAGTTGACGCAGCCAAGGAAGAGTCTAAAGTGTCAACCCCCAAGATCATGATATGAGAGGTTGTTAAAATTTCGGTAGGTTCATTTCACTTAAAATTATTCACTCAGCTAAAGTAAAGATTAGCATTTAGTCTCTTCACTTGCATAAATTGCATTTGTAAAACTAGTTTGGCATCGAGTGTCTGTTGTTGTGATCCTTGTTTCTCCTCGTAAGTAAACAGTAAACCAAAAGCTCTTAAAATAAGGTAAGACCCTCTTTTGGGTTTATTATTAAGGCACTCATTTTTGTTACGCCGATTAACTTGATTAGGCCTTGTTGGTTGGATTAAATCTAAAAGAAAATTCCAATCTTGTTACATGAAATGAAAAGTTTTGAAACCATGGTGATCAACTTGATCCTTAAAGTAATAACATCCTTTCATATATTATTTATTTTAAAGGGTAAATAAAATACTTGATTTTGCATACATAGATAAATATTAGAATCCCTTATTTAAAATACACAGAAGATACGAAATATCATCATTTGCGAGCTGAGGATGTTGGGTTGGTAGAATGGTCGAATTTACAAGTCGGACCGAATTTGCAAATGCCGAGGCGACTGTAATGTGGGCAAATGGTTTGATCAGGTCTTAACGGTAAGCCCTTGTCATTGAGAGGACATGGAGGCTCTGTTGGTGTTATATTCTTAGGGTGATGGTATTTGCAATTTTGCTTCAGATAACAGCTTCCAGTTTTAAGATAGTAGTTGCACTCTGGTTGGCCTGGACGTTCTGGGTATTCTTGGTCAGACATGTTTTCTCTTCTCTTGTTAACTTGTTAGTATTGTTTGCATAATTTCTACCTATATATATATATCAGAAGAAGAGATCTAGCATTGAATATTAAAGTGACATGTTTTGAAGAAATATATCATCTTTAACATTTATTATATTTAGTTATAATTGATTAATTGTATTTAAACAAATTTATAATATCATGTTATATTTATTTCTTTTCTTTTATTATTAGTTAATTAATTTTTAGTAATTAGATTTTCCNTCTGGGTATTCTTGGTCAGACATGTTTTCTCTTCTCTTGTTAGTATTGTTTGCATATGTACATATCTTCTACTTATATATATATATATATATATCAGAAGAAGAGATCTAGCATTGAATATTAAAGTGACATGTTTTGAAGAAATATATCATCTTTTAACATTTACTTATATTTAGTTATAATTGTATTTAAACAAATTTATAATATCATGTTATATTTATTTATTTTCTTTTATTATTAGTTAATTAATTTTTAGTAATTAGATTTTTCTAATACTTTAGATATATGCAATTAATTATATAAATTTTCTTAATATACATGTGACATGAGTCACTTGCCTTTTTAAAAATTATATTTCTTACTAGAGGAATAACATCATATTTTTAAAAAATTAGATACAAAAGTTATGGGTGTTAAAAAAAAAAAAAAAAAAAAATACAAAAGTTATTATTACAAAAGTTAAATATCACTAAGAATGTAGTCGTAGGCCGAATCGATCTGGTGACCCATAACTCAAAACTTTGTGAACCATATTTTGGACTTTAATCTAATTAGCCCTTCCGTACGACGAGGGAAGT
>OVAQ01002784.1:0-11591 GCA_900406345.1 Erysimum cheiri | reverse complement strand
CCATCAGCAACAGATAAAGAGATTGAGGATATAATAGAAAATATTGCTAATGGGCTCTTCTGTGTCTTGGCAACACTCTGTGTGGTGCCTGTTATCCGCTGTCCTCGTGGAGGACCAGCAGAGATGGTTGCAGCTTCACTGGATCAGAAACTGAGGAATCATCTTTCGTCCAAGAACAATCTGTTTACCGAAGGTGGTGGTGGCGGTTTCATGAGTTCGTTTCAGCGGCCTTTGTTGTGCATTTTCGATAGAAACTTTGAACTCTCGGTCGGGATTCAACATGACTTCAGATACAGGCCTCTTGTTCACGATGTTCTGGGTCTAGAGGTCAACAGTTTGAAATTGCCAGGTGAAAAAGGTGTGCAGAAAATATTTTTAGACAGTTCAGACACGTTTTGGTCGGCCAACAGTTTTCTAGAGTTTGACCAAGTCGCTATGGAGATCGCATCTCAGTTGGAAAAGTACAAGAGAGACGTGGAGGAGGTTAACATGCAAACGGGCGGTGGTGATCTGATTGGGAACACCAAGCATTTGATGAATGCTGTGAACTCATTACCAGAGTTGATGGAGAGAAAGCAGGTAANNNNGAGAGAAAGCAGGTAATTGACAAGCACACAAACATAGCGACCGCGCTCCTAGATGAGATCAAGGAGCGAACTCTAGATGCATACACTAGAAAAGAGAATGAGATGATGATGATGAGAGGCAGCATAGACAGGAGCAATCTTCTCTCTGTTTTGAAGGGGAAAGGGAGGAAGATGGACAAGCTACGGTTTGCCATCGTGTACCTAATATCCTTGGAAACCATAAACCAGGCCGAAGTTGAAGCTGTGGAAGTGGCATTGCATGAAGCTGAGGTTGATACAAGCGCGTTTCAGTACTTGAAAAAGATCAAGTCGCTGAACGTCTCTTTGGGAGCCTCGGCAAACACAGCCAGCAGAAGCAACATTGTGGATTGGGCTGAGAGGCTTTATGGTCAGTCAATAAGCGCGATCACTGAAGGAGTCAAGAATCTCTTATCCAGTGATCAGCAACTGGCGGTGGCGCGGGCTGTTAAAGCCTTAACCGAGGGAAAACCGAACCCAGAAACGGATTCATACCTGATGCTGGATCCGAGAGCTTCAAAGTCGAGCTCTAGTGGTGGTAGCCATGTGAAGGGGCCGTTCAGAGAAGCAATAGTTTTCATGGTTGGTGGGGGTAACTACATTGAATACAACAGTTTGCAGGAACTCGTGCAAGGACAGGAGATGGTCAAGAACATTATATATGGAGTCACAAATATGCTTACTGGATCTGAGCTCGTCGAGCAGCTCGCGCTCTTGGGACAGAAGATGGGACTGAAATAGACAAAAGATGCTGGCTTTTGAGAAAGATTGAGAAGCACTTCATTTCTTTCTCTTCTCCTTGACATTTTCATTATACCTTTTTAATTTCTTCTTGTTCTTCTACTGTTTTTTTCGTGTGGGTTTAAGTTTTAACTGTCACTCTGGATACCTTTTCTAGTTGCTCTTTTATCCTTTGCTAGAGAGAATGAAAGGTGCATTTTTTTGGATTGTGTGACAAATCACATCATTTTTTGGTATCGCTGTTTACTTAAGGCTTTGGACAATCGATTATACTCTATCTTCCGATGACACTGAACGCTTAAGGTTTGAAATACGATTCTATTCTGCATTTGATTCAGTTTTATCACTGTAATTTCTGGGTTTTTGGGTAGTATTTTGCTATAATATTTGGTGTTTTTGTTGATGATATGATGAGGGGTCCTCAAATTTCAGTAGCTTTTGGATTTCAACTTTTCGTGAATTGACCTTCGATGTCTCAGCTGCATTTTATATAATTAGGGGTTTATGGTTAGTGTAGTAGTGGTGGTTTATTTGATCATTCCAGTAAATATATATGATTTGAGATTTTACTTTGGTGTAGGAGACAGTTTGATTTGGCTAATAGAGAGGCCATGGATGAATCTGCAGAACGGCGGAGAATGTTTGACAAGGAAGCTGAGAAAGCTTCTGTGTGTAACACAGAACTGGCACTGGTAATTTTCTAAGCTCCTCTATGTAGAAATGTTTCTTGTTTGCTATTTTGAATGTACTTTGACACTAAGCAAGGCTGTCACTATTTATATGGTTGTCTCTGTGGTTGATTAGTCTGGTCGATAATTTTTGATAATTGCATCTGACTACAACAATGTACAGCGGCGTCTGCTCTATGTATTTTGCTTTTGTGGTTTGTGAATTATATGGTTTCGTAAATGGTTTACATGTATCTTATTGGCGTAATGGCTGTTATTATGGTCGTAGCTTTTATGACATGAAAAGTTGATACCAAAGGTTTAGTTTACCCGTTGATCAGGAAGCATCAGTGCAAAACACTACCCTGAGGATAATTTGTTCTTAATATTTCGGTTGATTTTGGTTTGTTCTCGTACAGATGAAAGAATCATCTGGGAATGGAAACACCTTTACCTTCAATCAAAAGCTGGAGTCATTACAAAAGGTGACATTTCCATTCAAGAATTGGTATTCTATTAGTTGTCTTACGTTGGATGCTCATGGCTAATTAATTCGCTGTCTCTTGGGTAGGAAAATACGGGCTAAGTGCCGCTCACGACAGTCACCCCGCTAGAATAATCTTCATGATATGTTGTCAACGATAGATTTTGTTTCCCTGATTCCTCCAGTGGTAAGAAAAGTTTCGGGTTGTCATGTACATTCTATAGGCTCGTTCGTGGAAATAGCTTTTCAAAGAAGCACTACTATACAACACCAACCTCACAACTTTGTGTTGATATAATCAATTTTAGAGTTCTTGTGCAGAGGCCAACATCAGAACAGAGACTATAATTGATTTATACACACAAATGCTATATATGACTTGTTTCAGCAACTGTAAGATTAACTACACAAGAGCCAATGATCTTTCAAAGATCTGCATTGCATTTTTAACAGTTCCTATGTCGATATCTGCTAGTTTTCCTGTCTTGGAAGCAATAATCACACTTTGCACAAAAAAACAAAAGGAAGCAATAATCACAGAGTTACTCTTCTCTTCTGCGTATGGTACAAAGAGCTTCCCTTTCTCTTTTGAAGAGAACAACCCAATACTGGAAGAAAAAGAAGCACACGCATGTCAATTCTTGAAAACATTGATCACTCTTTGTCTTAATCAAATATTTTTACCTTGGTTTGTCTCGCGCATTAGCTAGTTGAATCGCAGCTGTGTTTGTTGCAATAACTCCAGCAGAGTCGTTCATCAGAGCAGCCAACTAAGTAAGCTCAAGAAAGGAATCAAGTAAGATCAGCGAATTCAACTTTTGTTCATATAAATACAGAGAAATGCATAAACCCACTTGTCCTGGTGTTGTGATGAACACTATACATGTATCATCACCCACAATTTCTTCAACATTTTCTCTCTCTTTCTCATGTGGAATCACAAAGAGCGGCTTGAATCCCCTGGCATTGATTCACAATATTCATATCTCAGAGAAAATTTCAAACTCAGAAAACAAATTTACAGTTTGAGGGTGTTTAATTTACCTTATACCCTTTTTAATCTTAGCCCATTTTTCAAGTGAAAGTAAACTATCACTATCTCCTTTTGATTGCATAGATGCCTTTGAATCTGATTCAATCCCATGAATTACTATAAACTTTCCCGTCTCTGCTCCAGCATTCATATACTTCTCAGCCACAACCTCTTTCAATTTCCGTGAAATCGACACCCTAAGTGGCAGCACAGGAGTCCTTGGAACACTCCTAAATGGTCTTCCTAACCAATCCTCCATCTGATTATACCTGAAACCCATAGGCAGTCAACTAAGACTGTCGAAAAAAATCTGCAATTTCTTCGGTTTCAAGGAACTCACATGCTATAGCCTAATTCTGAAAGGTTGGTATTTTCCGCGGTAGAGGTTTCAGACAGCATCAGACCAGCTCCAGCAGAGTTAACATTCGGGTATATGTAACTAACCCTGTCTCGGGCCGTAGTCATGAACAAAAACGCCGCGTGGCCTAACCCTGCGAGCTTTGTGGACAGAATCATGTCATAGTAACTTCCCTGAAACATGACTTGAAGAAAAGTTAATTAACCAATCTGATAACGTAAAGATAAAACAAAATTTGAAAATTGTTAAAGGTACTACAAACTTGCCAGAAAAGTTGCCATACCGTGTGAAGACTACGTTGGTTGGGTATTTGGAGGGCAGGAGGGGCAGTTATACTTCACCTCAGGGCAACGAGACAAAGGGCCAGATGATCCATAAAAGGTGATTCCAGAGATGTGGAGAACCAAACTGATACTGAATCCATGAAAAGAGACAAAGAATCAATCTCCCTTTTATAATGGGACGCAAAGCCAAAACATTCTTTTTATTTGAGCATTAACTCATCCCACTACACAAACAACTTTTGTATCTATCTTCTCTATGTGGATGGAGCATTTGTATTTTGTAAACAAAATCTATAGAAACTGAGACCCGTTTAGGTGTGAGAATCATGAATGAGAAAAAGTTTTAGGTCCATTATGATTCAAGCCCATTCTTTTCTATATGAAAACAGTTTGCTTTAAAAATGATGAAGATAGAAATGAAAGCATCATGTAACAACCAAAACCGAATGGGCTTGAATTGACTTGGCTGAATCTTGGCCCAGCTAAATATTTCCTCGGCCTGAGCCTCTAACCCAAGAACCAAGTCTGACCCAGAACCGATGATAAAATTCCTATTACAAACAAAATCTGTAGAAACGACGCTCGTTTTGCTGTGAGAGAATAAGTTTTAGGTCACCCTAAAAACTTCCATCCCAAGTTCGTCTGCTCTAAAGATGATGAAGATGAGAAGGAAAGTATATCTTCCTGAAGATTTGATAGTGGAGATCCTCTCTAGAGTTCCAGCGATATCTCTGGCACGACTACGATCAACATCCAAAACATAGAACGCTCTGTTCAAAGATGGCAGATTTGCTAAGAAGCACTCTGCTAATCCTCCAAGAAACCCCTCTCTGGCTCTCGGGTTTATTGGTTCTAGAGTTTATGTATTGAGCGTTGATCTCCATGAAATTGATAACAATGCTCCTGTAAAGGTAACAGGTCAATTAAGCCTCAAAGATCCTTTTTCTTCTTCAGAAGAAGAAGTCTGTATAAGTAGTGTCTTTCACTGCGACGGCTTATTGCTATGCATTACCAAATACCATGGACTGGTTGCTTGGAACCCACTTTTGGGAGAAACCAAGTGGATCCAACCAAGAAATTCTAACAAGGAATCTTATTGCTACGCTTTAGGTTATGATAACAGATCCTCCTGTTACAAAATCTTGAGTATGGATCGATCTGGCTATGGTAATTACCTATATCAAACTGAGTACCAAGTCTATGACTTTACCTTTAAAGCGTGGCGGGTTGTTGGTAAGACTAGAGGCTGGTATATACCAGGGATTGAGACTCGGAGTCAGGGCTTGTCAGTGAAGGGAAATACTTACTGGCTTGCTGATCGTCAAGGCGAGCCATCACGTGATATTGTCTTACTGAGTTTCGATTTTTCAAGCGAGAGATTCCAACTTTTATCTCTTCCAGCGGATGCTCGTTTTTATCATAATATGGTTTTATCAGTGACTAGAGAAGAGCAACAACTTTGTTTATTAGCAACTCAGTGGAGGAAGGTACCAGATATAAATGTATGGATGGCGACTAAGATTGAGAGTACTAGAGCCATTTCATGGAGCAAGTTCCTAACAGTGACAAGCGCCGATTTGCGCTATTATTCTCAAATTAATTATGGGATGAGTTTCTTGGCCGACCATGAGAAGAAAGTTGTTGTGTCTTGTAACTCAGAGTTTCCAAACATCATACACATTGTGGGAGAAGATAAATACATAGAAGTAAAGCCTCATGGTGCAGTGCCTACACACAAATCTTCACTCTCGGTTCTCCTCAGTTATGTTCCAACTTTGGTTCAAATCTAAAAAGGTATCTGGTTGTGGCGTACGGTTAAAGGAAATCACCAAGCACATGACTTGTAATTGTCACACACTAGCTAGTTTATGCATTATCTTATAATCCAAGTCTTTAGATTCAATAAGATGTGTCTTGCTACTCTATCATTTGTTCTCAAACAATTCCAGTTTTTGTCCTCTGTTAGTGGGATGATGCTAGTTTTTTCTTTTGTTTTTATGCTTTGTTTTTAAAGTTTTAGATGGTGACATCCATGTATGCTAATGCACATTGGAAATGGATTCGAGAAGTGAAATTCCAATTCCTTGGAGATTAATCAACTCCATTGTAACCGTTGGGAAGCATCATGAAAGATCCTTCATTCTATCTATCTTCTTTGTTGATGGGGTTATATTTTCTATATTGTAAACTAAAAAGACAAGTAAATCAATTTCATGTCTTACAAAAAGACCTGCTATTTTACAAAGGCCTGCAAAAGGCGATGGTATCCATTTCAATCAGAGTACCAAGTCTATTATTTTGCCTCTAGCAACTTCGATTTCAACCCCATATTTCTAGATTGATGTTATTTAAAACCCAATTTTGTTACTCTACAAAAAGGAGGGCAATAGATAGGAGAAACTAACAAAATTTCAGCTAGTCAAAAAAAAGTTGAAAAGAGGAACCAAACAACATTTTATTGGTCCTACTATTTTTAAAAGACCCGTATAGAGAGAAAAAAAGGGGCTTGTCATTTCTGCAAATTCATCTTGAACGTCTCCATCACTTTCCATAGTGCAGATTTGGCTTCTTCTAGTGTCTCAACACCATGACCTTCTTCAAATGGTAGCCTTTGTATGTTGAACTGCAAAAAAACAAACAATTGGATACAGAAAGGAAAAAAGCTGAGAGGCACTGTGCATAATCATGAAGGTGTTTAACATCAACCGGACAAAACTGTTTTATACAAATGTTATTTTACCTGAGCACCTTGACGAACCCGTACATCTATCCCTTTGCTATCTATGGAAATGAGAGCAGCGTCATCTACCTCTGATTCAGTAGACAGTAGCTCTCTAAGCGGCTTCGAGAAGATGGCATTTAGTTCCTATCAGAAGTTATAGTGAAAGCAAGTAAGAGAATACGAATATCAATTCACTTTACAAAAGACCAGGAATCGGGAACAAATCGACCAAGAAGGTGAAAATAACACACCTTGAGGTTCTGCTCACCACCATCAACAGCAATCTTATCTGGCTGTAAAGCTTCATACTCTTTGACATCAACCCAAGCGACCGTGCCAAAGCCTCCAATGAAATATATATCACTGCATAGAATAATATAAGTATGGTGTGGATAAGTAATACAAGACAAACAATCATCCTACGCGTATTAGTAGCTTAGAAGGCACAACTTTTGAAACAAACCTTATGTTCTGCATTCTGAAATAGTGAAAGTTTCCCCACTGCTCGGAAAGCCCGTGCTGGTGCTTGGCAATATATTGCTTATGAGCCCACTCCTACCAAGCCACAACCAGAAATATTACGACCCATTACTCACACATGCAGAAGTTTCAGGTGAGAGTCATGCATAGACAACCATAAATTGAAAATTAAAAAAAGTAGCTAGACACTCACTTGTTCATCTTCTGACAATGGATACACATCACCAAATAATGTCACTCTTGCATTCGATAAGCCACTCCATCCAGGTATCTGCAAACCAAACCACCAGTTAGAGAACACAAAGGGAAAACCTTTTGCTTAGTATAGTTTAAACACCATAGCCAATAATACCTGGACAACGAGGCTGCATCTAGGTTCAGCCAAAAGGTTTCGCGTGTGGATGGCCAGAGGTGAAAACAAAAATATTGGATCTGAGATAACAAAAAGTAGAAGCCATTCAAGACATGAGCATCTATTAAATCTCAACCAGCAGACAAACCATTAATTGCACTATTATAATTTTCAGCATTGCCTTCAATAAGACCCAGAAAACACTCCTACATATATATGTAACATCTTTAATGAGTTAGAGACTATTCGTCCCCACAAAATCCAAATCAAGATAGAGTGAGTGGGTGGAGTTAGAGACTTAGGAACCAATTGTCCACTAGTGAATCGTTAAACTGATATTCTGAAGAAAAACTGAGCGAAAAAAGACGGTAGAATTACGAGCAGTCAAGAAAGAAAGAAAGACTCAGTGACTTACGCCCCATCCGATCAGGTGCAAAATCTACCAATGAGCCAAATGGGTACCCTTCCCTGCGATGGTGCATTTTGGACATCACTGTGCATAGATGAGCAAACCTGGCCTTGAATCATACAAAGAAAACAAGACCAGACAGATAAAGAACTTGAATAATCTTTCTCACTTAAGTAACTATACAAACAATCTAAAGAAGAACAAACTCTTTTACCTGTTCCAACAAGTTCCGTACAGCTAAAGCAGGCCGAGGTAACGCATGAGCTGATGTTGCGTTTTGAACTCCACCGGATATTGGAGTTCTAAAAAGCCCACCTCGATTACCACCACTACCCTGAGGATGTGCAAGAGATGCCTCCACATCGATTACACTATGAGAAGTTTCACCATTGCTACCATTGCTATTACTACTCCCAAGCTTTTCCTTCAAAAGCACATTACAGGCTATTAGTCTATATGCCAACAAAACAACCATCCAATCAAAAACTATCTACTTCAAGTTCATCTTTGCACCTATCTAAGATTCGATTCTACACAAACTCTGTATCAAAACCAATGTTATGTATCCCAAATTGTAATCTTTTTGCATACCCACAGCAAAAGCTATAATCTTTTGTTGAATTTATTCGTCACAAATCAAGAGAAAAAGTGTACCTGTGATAAAGAGAAAAGATCCCNACAAAACAACCATCCAATCAAAAACTATCTACTTCAAGTTCATCTTTGCACCTATCTAAGATTCGATTCTACACAAACTCTGTATCAAAACCAATGTTATGTATCCCAAATTGTAATCTTTTTGCATACCCACAGCAAAAGCTATAATCTTTTGTTGAATTTATTCGTCACAAATCAAGAGAAAAAAGTAGTACCTGTGATAAAGAGAAAAGATCCGCAGGAAAAAAGCCAAACCCATTATTACTTTCAGCAATATTATCATCACCTTCACTTGGTGTCTCGTTACGTAAGAGAGACTTTACACGAAGCCCGTGACTTGATCCACTACTGAATCTCAGCTTCGGGAATTGCTTTTTGGGTAGCGAATTACACAACCAACACGAAGACTGAGATGAAGTAGTGGGCAGCGAAGATTTGAGGAGAGGCTTTGTCTGTAAATTAGAGATGTATGTTGAAGTAGAGAGAGCTTCCATTGTAGATTCGTTACAGAGGAGAGGAGAATAAGATTAGCTTGAAGAGTCCGATCTTTCACTTATGGCAGATGCTTCAGAACAACTTTGTTGAATGCTTTAGGAATTAGGACTTTTCTAGAGTAGGGTTTATAAGGGTTTTTCTTTTTATTTTTATTTTACTTTAGGATTTAGTTTTTAATGATTTTTTTTGTTGTTGTTGATAATAATGAATTTGAACAAAAATACTGGAGTACTAAATTATTTTCAATTTATTTTCCCAACGATTATTAGTTTTCCTTTTCTTTTTCACAAAAAGTTAAGATGTAGTAAAGGAAACATACGTAAACTGTAATTTAGATTAGTCAGACCACATAAGATTGAATCTTTTATCCAATATATTGCCATTAAAACTGCTTTTAATATTCCATTAATCCATTCTTCTAAAGGGATTTTGAAAATCAAGTACAGATTAGTCTCCACATCTCAACTTGGTTCTGACCGCGTTGAAAAAAACAAAAACACACTACTGTCCTAAGAGCACTGGTAACGGTAGAACACTCGCCCTAAGTGCAATGCGGGACCCACGTATATATATTTTTTTTTTCAAACGTTGTCGTTTTCGGCCCATCCCTCCTTCGAGTCCACGCGCCACCGTCTAAGCTGAAGCGTCATTACACGCGCCATTTTGCTTTCAACCGCTCGAATCATCCCAGCTGAAACCCCGGTTACATCTTCCACCTTCTTTAGACTCGGACACTTCATCGTGTTCTTAACGCCGAACCAAAACGCCGCCGCTAAGATCACCCTCTTCGTCGTCGCTCTAGGCCTCCTTCTCTCCACAGCTAAAGCGAGAGACGCGTACGAAACGACAGCGTTTCTTAGATCCCTATTTAGTCCTAATTTATCGCACCAATTTACAAAAATGCCATCCGTAACCGTAACCGCAACGGCCTTGGTGTTGTTGACTTTAACTCTTTCTTTCCTCACTCGTGCTCTGTTTACGCCACGCGTCGTCGACGATAGCNGTCGTCGACGATAGCTCGGAGCTTGAGACACGGTCGAGAGACGAGCAGCAAGACGAAGACGATGATTCAGAACAGCAAGTTGTTCGTGGAGGCCAAGGAAGAAGAGGACCAGAGACGAAATCTTGAGTGAGAGATTTGCAATTTGGGCAGATGATGNCAGATGATGCGACGGAAATGGCGAGCGAAGAGGAAATTAGAAGCATGGAACTTAGCGTCACAAGAACGGCAGAGGAAAGCAGAGTCCGCGGCGCAGTAAAGATCGGCTTCAGCATTACACAGCTCGCAGAAGCTCACCATCCTCCTCTTAATGATTCAGATGATTCACAGGTAGAAATGATAGAGAGAGAGAGAGAGGTGGCTTAGAATGATGAATGAGAAGAGAGATTTTAAAAAGAGATGTTAATGATTGAGGGAGAGAAGAGCGGTGGAGTTTTATGGTTCATGGTTGATCAAAGTGGTCTCTTCACAGTTCACACCAAGGAAATTACAAGAGCCAGAAATTTTTTTAGTTTATTTTAGGAAATTGAGAAATGAAATGAATGGTGTTTGGAGAATTGGAGAGCATTACGTGTCGTGAGGTTTTGAGGCTAGTGAGATCTGTGGTCATTTTTGAACCATTATATTAGCCGCCATGTCATTCTTCTTCTTTTTCGTGTGACGTGGAGGTTTAGTCAACACCAAAGTCTTTTCAGAGACTTGGTCACTTCAATTGCTTCTTCTTTTCTTGGTTACTTCCCATTTACATTTCTTCTCCATTATTTCAGTCTTTTATACGTTACGCTACTTTGTTATTTCCTGATACAGACAGGCTTGAAACAATAAGAGATTGAAATTGCAAATTTATTAACCATACAATCATACTCTTAATTTTATGTAAGTATATTCTAAGGATACAAAACACAAGGTGTAACTGTGGTNGGTTAAGATATATCCATAGAGTCCCTCCTACAAATCACAAATGCTGGTTCCAAAGATTCACAAGGTGACTTCTCCAGGGAGTTTTACTTCTTTGTTATCCGACCATAATGCCTCTGACGTATTCTAAACGCTGATTGTCGTTGCAGCACGCCGTTGGGTTGTTTGAGATTTACCTGATCGTTTCGGGACTTTATCTTAAGTGGATGAGCTTCTGTGTTGAATACCCACTCATCCAAGGGAATGACTGTTGTGGGGGAGAAGAGGAGATATAGATACTTGAGCGTCTCGGCAAGGAAGAAACTTTGCATCTTGTTGTCCTTAACGCCTGTATTAACCTGGAGATGGTTGAACGAAAATAAGAATCTACCATCAGATTGTACTT
>OVAQ01002783.1:0-11591 GCA_900406345.1 Erysimum cheiri | reverse complement strand
ACTCACCAATGTAACCTGCAGTTTCATCAAACATGTTACAAACAATGGAGCAAGAAAAAATATAAATGTAATTAAATACAAAGAAAACCAATTAAGCTTCACAATAAATGATCAACATACCGTGTTTTTGCATGACGATAAGAAACTTGATGATCACTTTAGAAGAAGGCCTGATCATAACCTGCCTCTTTCCTCTCTTCTCAGCATTGTACATGCTCTTAAGAGCATCGTTAAGCACACTGATTCTCACCATTCTTCAAAAACTCAAGAACTGTAACACAAATAAACAACACAAATCTGAGCTCAATTAAACTTTCAAAGGTCACAAACATGTTCATCAACAAGATCAAGACCTCAAAACAGTATCAACCAATACAGATCCATCGAAACAAGACCACATCTCATCATTTAAACCTATAGCATCTAACCACAAGTCATCAGATTTATCATCCACCAAAAACATCAGAAGAAACTGTAACCATAGCCAAAATCGAAACAAGACAACGAAACGACGAGTGAATAAACAGATTGCCATGACTATAAGCTATAACAAAATGCGAAGACGATACAAAAAGTAAACGCTATCAGTAAACAAGAGGATTCTCCAACAGAATCCATCAGACTCAAATGATGCAGTATAGATCGAAGATTAAACGGATCTTAAACTCGAATAAGCGAGAATCACAGTCAATTTACAGCTAAAAGATGTGAATCTAAAGTCTAAAACAGCATCAAAGATTCAAAAGAAGATGAAGATTGAAAAACTGAAGAGAGAAATTTTTCTCACCTGCAAGTAAGAATCTGAGAGGGGTCTTGCGGCTACGAAAGTGAGAGTATGAGCGCGAATCCTAAAAACTGGACGACTCTAGGGTTTTCCATTT
The DNA here is from genome assembly GCA_900406345.1 of Erysimum cheiri. Lineage (NCBI taxonomy): Eukaryota > Viridiplantae > Streptophyta > Magnoliopsida > Brassicales > Brassicaceae > Erysimum > Erysimum cheiri. Next base: position 10,710 of record OVAQ01002783.1, on the reverse strand, counting down.
ATCGTTGTGGTTATAGTTTTACCAATTTGCCCTTCTATTTTTTTTTTTTTTTTAGTGATTTACAACTACAGTATTCCTCTGTTTTGTGTTTTGAGTAGAATCATTATGATATCTTTGGAATTTTGCCTCTAGTCTTTTATGAAACCTTCGGATTTTCTGATAACAAGTTATAATGAAGAGATCCAATTAGAATCACTTTTTCAATTTTCTATTTCCACAAATCTATTTGCCAATAATCGAAGTTTAGTATATCTAATGGCAAAGTTCATTAAGAGGATAAGATAAAGTTTCACAAATTAAAAAATTGATCAACCCTTCAAGCCTTAAGGTAGTAGTAAGTTAAGCGGTTCACGCAGAGCTTGGTCGATCAACCCAGCTATTAACTTCAAGAACTATATGTCCCAAGATCCCATCCGTCGCTCTCCTTACAACAGATTTGTAGTCGCGACCCTTGGCGCTGAACTTTATGTGGAAGATGGCATTCCTAGACTTCAGCTTCAGACGCTGCTCTCTATGAGTTTCACAGGTTTCTACAACTATCTTCTTGATCTCCACAGGCAAACAAGACTCGAATCCTTCCTGCACAAAAGAAGTTAATAAGTTGCCAAAGACTAACCAATTATGACATATCCTATGAGTTTCCCACTCTCAAGTATACCTCATTACATTCCCAAATGCGGAAAAGTGCGAATTCGGTATATAGACGTAGCCAATCATTTTCACAAATGTCCTGCTCTTGAACCTGTCAAAACACAACACATCTTAAATAACTTATAGAAGAGAACGTAGAAGAAACACCTTTAGTTACCTCGTAGAATCTCAGCTTATCATCATCAGCTCTTGCTTTAGACACAAAGTCGGGCATAGAACCTCTGTAAAACTCATCTATTGCGTTCTCATCCACAAGAGTGATATTTTCGTCTTCTACGATATTAACAACATACATTCAAAATCGTCAACTACAACTTTGAAATGTTAGCGAAATCTTTAGATATATATATACACTACCAATAGAGTTACCTGGTGTCGCGGGTTTGATTCTGCAAAATCTAGTAGAAACCCTGAAGTCCCTAGATAAAGTTCTTGTGACCAAGGTCTGAAAAGTGTGAGGTGAATTATCAGCAAGATCCTTCACCTCCACGGTTATATAGTAAGTCACACCGTAAGGATATTTGACATTGTATTTGGGTATGTGCTTATACTGCAACTTCCTACCCTACAAAGATTGAAACAAAAATGAATCACAACTCTCAACAAAAGACGATAAGACAAGATTCCACAGTTCCCAGATATGAATACTCAAAGTAGAAGTCAAGTGAAACACTAAACCGTGTCAATGTTGAAGCAATGAACTCCTAAACGGCCATAAAGAGCGGTTTCGCTACGCGGTTTCCTTTCACCTAGAAAGTATGGTGAGATTCCAATTGCTGGGATACGAACATTACGATCAATATCGAAACCCTGCAGCCAATTTTATATCAAAACCATCAAAATTTTGGTACAAGGTAATGTTCCGCGTCAGAATTTTAACAAAAACAGAACCTAAATACCAAATCAAAGCAGAGACATATGAAAGCTTAAAACGAAAAGAGAGAGTACCATCGATTCGTTCACTTGGCGACAGTATTCTTCGTCCAGTTCTTCTTCTTCATCAGATGTCCATCCATCATCTTCGATTTTGGTTAAATAAAGTTCATCGTCTTCTTCTTCGGTTTTGGATAAATGAAGATCATCGACTTCTTCTTCGGTTTTGGATAAATGAAGATCATCGACATGTTGACCCAATCCACGCAAAATCGAGTGGCAGGTTTCTTCAGATAATTTTCCACGATCCAACAGCTGCCGTAGAACATCTGCCATCTCTGAGATCCAAAGCTTCGATCGAGTTAGGGATTGTAAACTGTTTTTCTTCTTTCTTTTTTTTTCCTTTTTTTTAGTAATATTCCAGCGGGACTTTTATTTTGTGCCCTCTCTCTCTCTATTGATATCGGTAGGCCAAGTGGATCACGCGAAACTAGGCCCCAAGCCCAGGTATTCGGGTTGGATTCGGATCGGATTCATTCGGATCGGATTCATTCGGGTCGAATACTTTAGATTTAATTTCAGTTCTATTCGGATATTTTTAATTTTTGGTTTAAATCCAATTCAGATTCTTTTAGGTTTGGACCGATTTTCGACTTTGTGTTGAAAACCAGTAAATACTTGGATATTTTGCTGATTCTGGTTCGGATAAGTACTTTCTTATACGTTAATCCAAATCTACCAAAAATATCTAATACTATTCTAAATTTCTGAAATATTATATCCAAATTACTCAAATAGTATTTAAATTACCTAAGAGTATCTAAAATACCCAAACATTATGACTAAATTATACTAAAGATACCCAAAAAATATCCAAATTATTCAAAAAAATCTAAATTATTCGAAAAAATATCCAAATTACCCAAAAAGATCGAAAAAAATCAGAAATATAAAAAAGCAATTGTAGTTTTGACTACTTGGATTATAACAAGTATAAATATTACTTGTAATATTTTTTGAGATATATACTTATGTTTCAAGTCTATTTGATTACCCGTATTTTTTTGCTCGGTTCAATTCAAATCAAGTACTTTTAAAAAGTAATAATCCGTTAAGGTTTTTGGTCGATTTCGATTTAGGTTTACTGTCTAGTTTTTAAGTCGGATTCGGGTCAAGTTCTTCGAATCCAGATTTTGTGCCCAAGACTATGCGAAACTATAAATTTGAAATTTATATTGGGTTTGACTGGTATATCGGATAAATAGCGGAATAACGTTGATGTGTAATCTTCGCTTAATTGATTTGGCACTAGGCTCTTTTTTACTATCCGATTAACCCCTAGTGACATTTTTAACAAGAATTCAAATCACGTTATAAATTATAAATTTCTGATACATTTCTGACATAATTTTAGATCGTTAGAAATTTTCAGAAATTATTCAAAAATCTAGTTGGTTTCTTGTAATGTGCTAGACTAGACTCCATACTAATGTTGTGAGGTCATAATTTTAATTCTTAGAAATATGTCGGAACTCAGTTATAAAGTTTTATCAAAAATTGAAGTTTATTTGTAATAGTAATAGTAGACTTTGTACTCATAATTTTAATTTAGACGGATTTTCAATCACCCTTATTTGTCAAAAGTTTTTAATGAATTTTCGACATAAGTTTAATTCATTAGAAACTTGTCAAAATTTTATCAGTGATTTCTAACGAAAATCTAGTTGATTATTTGTAGTGCGCGATCTAGACTTCGTACAATGGTACTAATTATGATTTTACTTTTGTAAGTTCTGTTTTGCTGGTTGGGGTTTATGAACTAATATAATCTAATACTTAGCGATCAGTATGAAAAGTTTGATATAATCAACAAATCAAAGTTCGAGCTTGAATATAAACTAAAAAAAAGTCATTTGGAAATGTTTAACCATTATCGGGAAAGAGCCACTACTTAGCGATCAGTATGAAGTAAAAGCCAGTTCGGTGGATTTTCTTAAACAAGTCTATATGCTTCACTCTAACTTAGTACAGTAGTTAGTATGAAGTACTGTAGATTCTTTTTTTTCACAAGTATCTTGTCAATTTAGCTGTAAGAAAGGATATAATTATAGACCGGATCCAGCCCGGTTCGTTTTGACTTTACGTTTTTAGCCTAATCCTGATTGAGTTTTGTGCACTGCACATTGATCTAAACAGCCCTAACTCTAGCTATGATTTAAATTTGTTTGTTATGGCTTTTGGTTTTATGTCATTTAAGTATTTTGTTTCTTTTAGAGTTACGTTGTCACTTGTCACTGGATTTCTTTGAAATTTATTATAAGATCGACAATTGTTTGATTATTAGATTTGGATGCTATTACTATTTATTTAAATAGGATTTTTAAATCTTAAAAGTACATGAACACTAATGTATTATATATACACAACATAGTTTATATATTTAGTTTTTTTTAAAATATCATTAAAAGCGTAGAATTGTTTTTCAGCAAAAACGAGTTTTTTTTTTTTTAGCTTTGGATCGGAATCTATATTCTATCACACTGATGACAAAAGAAAAAAAGGATGACTAGAAAATCCATAAAATAAAATTAAAGCATAATCCCACGACACTAAATCCACATACAGTTTATATATTTAGTTTTTTTTAAATATCATTAAAAGCGTATAATTTTTTTTCAGCAAAAACGAGTTTTTTTTTTTTTAGCTTTGGATCGGAATCTATATTCTATCACACTGATGACAAAAGAAAAAAAGGATGACTAGAAAATCCATAAAATAAAATTAAAGCATAATCCCACGACACTAAATCCACATACAGTTTATATATTTAGTTTTTTTTAAATATCATTAAAAGCGTATAATTTTTTTTCAGCAAAAACGAGTTTTTTTTTTTTTAGCTTTGGATCGGAATCTATATTCTATCACACTGATGACAAAAGAAAAAAGGGATGACTAGAAAATCCATAAAATAAAATTAAAGCATAATCCCACGACACTAAATCCACATACAGTGGTTGGAATTACAAGATAACAACAAACGATTAAAGATGCTAAATATGACTGTTTATAAGCTAAATAAGGACACAAGAGAATTAGAAGACTAAAACACCAATGACACTTTTAGCTTTAAGTGCCTCCTTTCCTACAACATAAACAAAAAAAAAAATCATTTTAGAAGCGTGAAACGTTTCAATAATGTATTAATCAACTAGTTATTGTTTTATTATTCAAAAAAACTAACCTCAGCTCCATTTTTGCTATGTGATTCACTACCTTGTTTTTCATTTTCTTCTCTTCACTTTCCTCCAAAAGTTCCGGGAAGCAAAATCTTGTTAGTAGTGGTGTAGGAGTTTGGAAATAATTTTCCTCATAAGTCTGACATTCTGTGCTTGTTCGGAGGAGCATAACATCTATTGAAACTTTGAAGTAACCTTTTATCCCTATTTTCTGGCCATGAGATGATCTCACCCGCATAAAACTTTCTCCATTTTCAATTGAAGCTCCTGTCACTGATACTGCGTGCATGCCAGCAAACCTTGAACCCTTGTACATGGGTCCACGATATATCTCCTATCAAAAACACAAATTAATAAGAAGATAGTTATGCCCATTATTTAAAAAAAAAAAAAAAATGCAAATGCAACGTTAATTGTTCCACACAAAAAAAACAAGAAATCAGGTACCCCTCTTATTTTATGATAATCCGGAAGGAAAATTGGAAAAGCTGCTCCTAATGGTTGTGTTTGCAAGTGCACAAGTGCTTTTTCTATTTTTTGGGATCCTCTTTGCGGCACCAATGAATCCAAGTTCGGGATTCGATATAATCCGTGGTGGCGGAACTGCTCTACACCCAACAAAAGGTCGATCCACTTCTCTTTGGATCCCCTTTTGGACTATGTATGTTAAGGCTTTCATGATGCTTAGTGTATAGCAAAAATGATCTTCTTTTGTGGCAAATTTTCCTTTCTCTTGATCCACAAAATCAACAAGCTCTTGAATTGAATATGCCGTTCCGTTTTCACGTCCACTAATCCATCTTATAGTCCTGACCAATTCAGCTGCTACTATAGCCCAACATATGTCTGAAAAAAAAATTATATATTCTCAAATTCTTTTATAATTGTTGAATTTGCAAAACAAATAATAAAAGGTTGTAATTAAACTTGGACTATACCGTGGTTTTCCTGATCTAGCACGGCACCATAATAAGAACTCCAGTCCACATTGTTAGTTTTATCTGGCATTGCCTATTATTGATCAACATAGAAAAAATGAAAACATAAATATAATTAAGAAATGACAAAAAGAAAGCTGATAGCAAAATATTAGTATTATATACCCTGTGTTTTCTCAACCGAGCATAGGTTATATCAATAGTATCCTCAGTTGGTGTATCTTTTCTTATTCTGTTTGTCACTCGGATTAGCTCAAATTTAGCTTCAGGTTGTACTTCCAGAATCTTGCACAATAATGATAGTGGAATTATCTTGCAAATCTTCTTTATTTCTGAAAACAATTCATCAGACTCGTAGAGAACCTGTTTATATTTACGAGAATTAATTCAACGTTATNAAAAAAAAAAAAAAAAAAAAAAAAAAAAAAAAAAAAACACAAAGCTATATATGCTTTAATGATATACTTACTGGAAGAGGAAGTAAGTCGATATCTTTCTCCATCATCTCAGAAAACTTCTTAAAATTCCTGCGAAGAAAAAAATAATTTGAATTTTGAGGCAATGGTTCATGGGAGACAACTCATTTGTTGACATGATTTAATAACATTTCCAAATTAACTTAAGGTATAAACCCATAAAAAAGTTAAATTTTGAAGGAAATACACTAGAGAGTAGATCAGAAACGAAACAAAAATGAGAAACAACCACAGTGGATGGAATAAACAGTTTCTTCAAGATCAAGGCACCCAATAGCTACACGGAGGATGGAATAATTAAACGCCACACAAGACAGAATTAGAAAATGAAACCCTAGGAGAAAATGAAAATGAAACCCTAGAAAATCAAATCATGAACATGAACATGAACATGAAAATCACCGACTCACAATTTTTTCGATTTTAGGTTTCTCAACAAATTTGTTCACCTCCAAGATATCATATTTTTCTTCAAGATTTCGCTATCTTTTTCTTGTCAGTCAAAACATTAATGACGCAAAGAGGATTTACTTACAGATTGATAATGTCCGACGCAGATTTCACCAAATTCACGATCAAATTCAACGTTATCCTTGCCGCAACAGTTATTTTGCTATGGATGATACTTGATCGAACGGGAAAGCTTGAGTTCATCAATTTCGTGAACTTCGAGTAGTTATCGAAAGTATTCTCCGTGTGACGATGGGGATTTGAGCTGAGATGATGACATATCTTTACGGCTGTGGATCTTTTGACTGTATAGTATCAACCTTGTTCGATGATAAGACCAATGAGTTCAGAAGATTTGACAAAGAGATGGCTATCGGTATATGGTTTCTTGGCTCTGGCCTTTTTGCTAATGAACTTGTTCGGATTCTTCTGGGGATTTTTGTGTTTACCAGTTCCTCCTCGGATCGATTCTACTTTTGGGTCTCCATTTCGTCAAGAAAATAAGTCATCAGCGTTAAAAGAATCTCAAGATTCGGTTGCGTGGTGATGAAGATTCAACTAACATGAAGATTTGGGTTAGAGAGAGAATGTGCACCAACGTCTGAGCATGGAAACTTTAGTGTTTAACTCTCTGCATTATCTTTCCACAATTTTAAAAAATTTTATTCATTGATTTCAATTTTCTATTTTTTTGACATCCTTTTTTTTTTTTTTTCTCTCTCCCGGTGTCAGTCTATACTTTTTCTACCACACCCCAATATTTTTAATGTAACAGCTAGAATTTTGTTCAAATTTGTTCTGGTTTAATTTTCGGAATATGATTAACAACTTATCGATGGAAATTTTGGACTAGAAAATTATATGGTAAACAAAAGTAACTTTTGTCGTAATTAACAATGAAAGTGTACGTATATCATTGATTTATTAGAGTGCACACTATTATAGGTTTTCCCTAAGAATATTAATCCTAAAATCCGAAGGTTGACATGCAAATTAATATGTGGTTATAATTTGGATATGTGAGACACCGTAAGGATATGGGATATTGTATTTGGGTATGTGCTTATACTGCAACTTCCTACCCTACAAGATTGAAACAAAAATGAATCACAACTCTCAACAAGACTGATATGAATACTCAAAAGCAGTAGTCAAGTGAACACTAAACCGTGTCAATGTTGAAGCAATGAACTCCTAAACGGCCATAAAGAGCGGTTTCGCTACGCGGTTTCCTTTCACCTAGAAAGTATGGTGAGATTCCAATTGCTGGGATACGAACATTACGATCAATATCGAAACCCTGCAGCCAATTTTATACCATATGAAAGCTTGAAACGAAAAGAGAGAGTTACCAGCGATTCGTTTACTTGGCGACAGTATTCTTCGTCCAGTTCTTCTTCTTCATCAGATGTCCATCCATCTTCTTCGGTTTTGGATAAATGAAGATCATCATTCATCGACTTCTTCTTTGGTTTTGGATAAATGAAAATCGTCGACAAGTATACCTAATCCACGCAAAATCGAGTGGCAGGTTTCTTCAGATAATTTTTCCACTATCTAACAGTTGCCGTAGAACATACGCCATCTCCGATCTTGAATTGAATCTCTGGCAAGCCCTAACTCCAAAAGCTTCGATCGATTTTAGGGATCGGATTATTTTTATAAGTTACTATATTTTTTTTAAATCATTTTCAAAATATTATGTTATTGGATATAGAGTTTTGTTGAATTATAATTTAAAAAAAAAAAAAACTGTCGAATTAATTACCAATCAAATAATAACAAAACTCCATCCTAATAAAGAGTCAATACGGTTCAATTCACACTAATTAAACCGGAACACAAAGATATTGAAAACCGGTTGAGCCGAGTCAAATCAGGTCAACAAATTTAAAAACAAATGGGCCTAGAAAAGCCCTAAACGTTGCGTTTAAACCGACATGTTAAACATTTTAATGATTATTGAGATACAAAGAGGAATCTCAATGTTATATACCAACCATGTTATAGTTACGATAATTTTTTTTTTCTTTTAAATGATTGCCTCTAATGGAACAACAAAAGTGTGGAATCTTAATGTTAGAAAACCAAAATAAAATCCATTCTTGTGTAGTGCCCCACGTTGAATTCTCTGAAACCATACAAAAACACAGTTAGTTTTTGAAAATACATGTAACATAAACAAAAAAAGCAAAAGAAAAGTTGAAACGCATTCTTGTTGACGTCAATTTTAGATTACAGACATGTACATATGAAGTAATCGATCAGGTTAAAGTAAGAAAATAGGAACAATAATGCCATCTAATTTACCTTTAAAAGTAAATGTGTTAGTGACTTTGTTCAACATGGTGTTCAAAAAGCCGAAGACCATCCGTTTGATGGGTGTAAAAAGCGTCCACCACCTCAGGTTTTATCCCATCCCCACCTAGGGTATATTGGTGCCGCCAAGAAGATATCTACTGTAGAAGAAGCTCTCATTCATTTGTAAACACAACCGCTTAGAGCTGCAATGCCCCATGTATCTCTGTCGTGCTACCAAGAGTCGGTACACGATTTATGTTAAAGGATTTGACATTAGTCTTCCAGAGCATGAGATTAAGGTGCAGTTTGAGCATTTTAGCCCAACTGCAGATGTGAAAGGTCTTTACTTTCGAAAAGACAAAGGTGAAATCAGAGGTGCTTATATCAATATGATTAAAGATCCTCAGATATTTGCACTTAATCAAAGTGTCATGAAGGGAAGGAAGCTTACTGTTGAATCTTTACAACTGAGAAAGGCTGCAAAGGTCGAGATGAAAAAGAACCATGTTGACCCATCGATGAAACCTAAGAGCAAGAGGACTGTCTTCGTTTACAACGAAAACGATGAGTTTGTAGAAGAGAAACCCTCTTTGGTGACATAGTTCAGGACATGGTTCATGACATCACATCACAACTCACAAGTAATATATTTTCAATTCCTATAAAAAAATAATATATTTTCAAAGTTGAACCAACCTGATAGTTTTGGTATGCAAGAAGATTACCTTTAATAATCTTTGATATTTGTTCCACTGCGATATATATATCCAAAAAAATGAACCAACTTGTTATAATTTTCATGTGTACAAAAATTGACCTTTGATGCATATTTGCTATTTATTTGATGGAAATCTTACTTTATGAAATGTGTATGTAGAAAATGAACTAAACAATGTGATTGTTCAATCTTTTGGTTAATGATGTATCAAGAAGACGAAATCAAAAGAGAAAAAGAATGACAAAAAAAAAAAAAAAAAAAAAAAAAAAAAAAAAAAGACAATGTCCATTTAGATTATGTCCATTTTTTTGTCTGTTGATTTTATATTGGATCATTTAGATCTGATTATCAAAAAATCAAACCAATAAAGAAGAACCCTTTTTTTTAACCATTCTTTCAAACATTTAGAAACCTTATAAATTTATAATAAATTAAGTAAAGTGAAGTAGTCTACTTACTATAATGACCGTTGACCGTTGGCTGTTACATATCAAAAGCCCCACACGTGGGCACGTGACGACTCCCACGTACTTCGTTCGAGGGAAATTAGAGAAAGTCCTGAGTTAAACCGTAGTGCTTATTATGAATTTTTTTTTTTTTTTTTTTTATAAAGAAAAATAAAATTTCTTATTATGATTTGTTTCATATCTTTATTAGTTTTAGAGCCTCTAGATTTTATTATTCGACAAATTATAAATTCTTTATTTCACAAATTTTAAAGTTTATTACAACTCAAATACTAAAATCTTTCACAACGATAAATGACAAGTTTTCAGAACTACACATACACATAATAATCTTTTTGACACATTTCATGATTCTCTTAGAACTATCTTAAATGAACACAAGAGAAGAGAGAAGAAGCTTGTAAGACTATGTTGAAACACAATCTCCTCAATCATAGTGTCANCTTCGAGTCCAACAATGTGGACTTCACACGCGCTAGAGCATCTTCGAAATCCCGGGAGTTCCATGTGTTTGATACACTTTTCTCTCATCCTACCACATCCCAAACGAAGAGTAAGCTTTTTGAGGACTGTTGAATTCTCAAGAAAATACCTTATTAG
>OVAQ01002782.1:0-11592 GCA_900406345.1 Erysimum cheiri | reverse complement strand
ATATATTACAAAAATTTGAATAATTCTCTAAACATTTTAGTCGATGTGGGACGTTAAACACATATTTATCATCAATTGGTTTATATATATATATACATATTTAAATTTTGAATCACAATTTATGCAGGAAAAAAAATGAGATATTTTTAATTGTATGTATTATATGATTATTCAAAAACAGTTAATTTGTCGATTTGTTCCATAAACCAATCAAAGCATATTTCACCGGTGATAAACAAGTCGACCTTGCGGTGGAAACCATTGTACTCCTCTTGATCAAACGCCAAGTAGTTGAAGATCTTCTGGTCAAGAGAAGAGAGTTTCTTTGGAGCTAATTGATTTCAGGAAAGAATTAGGGGGTGTATTCAAACAAGTATTTTAAGGGATTTGTAATTTTTTTACAAATCTTATGTTATTCAATCATGAATTTTAAAAAATCTAATGAAATCCAGTGTTATTGGATTGATGATTTTAAAATCCACTTTAAAATCAAGTGTTATTGAAAATGATTTGTGGATTTGGTTTTTAATGATTTTGAAGGATTTGATAGGATTTAAGAGGATTTCCTTAGTTAAAAATACAGATTTCCAAATCTCATGGTTTTAGGTGGAATTTGAAAGAATTTTACATAAATCATATCAACTTCCTTAAAATCATCAAAATCATATAAAATTCCATAAAATTTTAAATCCCTTAGAATACTAAGGGAGGTGTTATTGGTTTGAGATTTAGAAAGACTTTTAATGACTTGATAATGAAAGATTTTAAAAGATTGCTAAAAAATTTGATATTATCTTGATGATTTATTTTCCAAAATCTTGTAAAGTCTTATAACTTTTTCCATAATCTTGTATACTCTTGATGACTTTTCCAAACTTTGCCTGTGTTGGATTAAGTGGTGACGAAGATCTTGGTTTGTTTGGTTTCATTGTTTGTGACAAAGCTTGTTATCTTTGACCAAATTTTTGATTTTCTTTTTATAAGCTTTTAACATATAACAAGACTGTTTAATGTTTATGTCCAAATGTCGATTTTTGGCTATAACTAACATCCATATATAAATATTGTTCAAATAACCTCCATCCATAAAGTGAAGGACTACACGGAAGGTCAAGTAATGTCGATGTACCCATTTTTCGTTAAACCATCTAAGTCATATTGAAACAACAGTTGGATGGTGCCATCATCATTTACTTGACTCATAACTATGCCTTTCAAACATTAAGCCTTAGAAAAGTCAGTTTCAACACGATCAGATTTGATGTTCATAAATACATATTTAAATAAACACAAACATATTACTTTTTTTGGATATAATTCAAAACTGACAGTGTTACGCTCAACAAATATATTAGTAACTTCGGTAGCTATCAATATTAAATCGAATTTATTGGAATTATAAAAGTTTGATAGAATCGTGTGAACTAACCTAAGATTATTAAGGCCGGTAAAGTATAAACTTTATATTCCTATTTAGCAAATTTAAACCGTAGAATAGAAGCAAAAAAAAAAAACGTACAAAATAATAAAGGAATAATTGGCACGACGTTAAGCTTAACTTTACATGGAATGATAAGAGGAAAAAGAAGAGATTTCGCGTCAATTATTTCTATTTTTCCCCTTTTTCTTTGTATTGCTTTAGTGATAATTCACATTAAATGGTAATACACACCATGTGAGAATTATTCAAAAAAGGAACAGAATAGGACAAGCTCCAAAGATAATTGTTTACCTGTCACTTGTCTTGTCGCACTTTCTAAATGTATTTGATAACTCTATCATTGTTTTATACAGTTTATCATATCATTAGTCGTTATTATATTACTAAAATTAGTTTAGTAATAGACTAAGTCAAGGTTATCTACTTTTTCTTTATTTCTTAACTACTAGTTGTATAATAGTATTAGATTATTCAAGTACACGAATCAAAATTTAGAATCATTAATTAAAAAATTGGAACGACACGGCCGGTTGAAAACCTACGCTTCCTTGATCCACAATGTTTACCAAACAAATTAATAGTCTGATCGAACAATGACTAATGAAAACTATGGGAAGAGACTAATAATCCCTNAACACTCATTACTACTACTATTCTTATATTTATTAGTCTTAAACCAATGACCAAACACAATATTCTTATTAAATAAACTTACCAAAATTAAAATGAGTGATTATTAGATTATGCAAAATTGTTATAGTTACTCGATAAACCATAAATATAAATTTCATTTTAAAACACACAAAAATATATATTGCCATCAATTGTAACNATAAGAAACATGCAAAATTGTTATGATTACAAAATAAAACAGAAGAAGATATGAATTTGATTTTAAACCACAAACAATATATGTTACAATAAATAGTAACATTTTATCAATATTTTCTCTACCATAAAACCTCTTACACATTTAAAGATTTCACGGGTGAAACGTATCTTTTACACGAAAAAAACAGCTTTGAATAAATAAATAAAAAACTTTAGTTACATATTATTATGTTTGACACAAATATATATTAGTTTTAAGATAATAATTTTCTTTAAATCGATTTATCCCGCACCGTTGTTTACCTAGTAATATATACAAGGTTGTATATTTTGGATTCAAAAAAAATTTATGGGATTTATAGAAAATTTTTTTGACTGGTTGTGAGTAAATTTACTCAAATCATAAAATATTTTACTGAAATAACAGAAACATTCATAGTCATACTTATACAGTTATTACATAATCTGAAAACTTATATAAACATGAAACACTAATAAAGAATGCATAGCACTGTGATTGGGCAATCAGTTTCAGTCATCTAATTTGGATTTTTAATTCGTTCTTTACTTGAAAATACTACTGGGCCTTTTAATTTAGGCCTATATAAAAATGTTCAGCCCAAATAATCTATTGTTTGATAATCTGATCCAACGAAACCGATCAATCCAACGGCTGAGAATCAATTCCTCTTTCTGGTCTTCTTCTTCCTCCAAACTCCGAAGAAAATCGAAACCAATTCATCTTCTCCGTTTCGGCGATAATCTTCATCGATATTTTTCAGGTTCTTGTATTTGATTAGATTCCGTTTAAGTGTGTATAAGTCTCTCTGACTTTCGAAAATTACTTTGCTTTGGATTTTTGCGCACTTCTTCATCGACGGTTTCTCGAATTCGTCAGATTCTCTGGTTTTTTTTTATTTTTTTTTTATTTTGAATTCTCTGTATATATGATCTTTCGATTCCTGGATCATTCGGCTTATAGGATTGGCAATAAAAATAATATTTGATGTGTTGATCTTTTGGCTACTATGCTATAAGAACTTGAAATTAAGTTTCTCATTGATCTCTTATCAATTAGTTGATTTTAAGTGTCTATCTCAGTGGTCTCTGAACATAATTTGGTTTCTGGAATCTGAATTTGATATTTTGAATGATGATATAATGAATAGTCACTTGATTTTATGCTTTTGTTATTCAATGTTTTAGAGCTTTGTTGTGTGTGGATATGATTCGTTGTTGATCAGATTCATCGTAACGAATTGTATTTTCGCTTATTGAGAATGGATGTTATTTGGTTATGGAGATTGTCTGAGACATTCTTGTTGATACTTGTTCTTGTTTGTTCTTCCTTCTTTCAGGTAGAATTGATTATCTTAGAATGGATCTAAAGACTGTTAAAGATGCGTTTAATCGTGTTGCTAAAAAGCAGAAGCTTTCGTATAGCAAATCGCAGGACGTGGTAGATAGACTGTCTCTAGAAATCGGCAAGGCATTGAACACGATACAGGAGGCACCTGATGGCTCAGATAATCCGCTTCCTCATAAATCTGTTGTTGCTGATATGAAGAAAGCTTTTCAGGAGATTGCTTCGAGTGATCAACTAGAAGGGACGCAGAAAGAACTAAACGTGGCTCTGACCAAATACTCGAAAGTTCTGGACAAAACTCTGAATCCAGACATATCAAGGGCTTACAGAGACGTCGAGTTTGATCCTCGTACTGTTCACCAGATAATAGCTCATTTCTTCTACGGGCAAGGCATGTTGGACATTGGTGACTGTTTCGTTTCTGAAACTGGTGAGCCTGAATCTTCTGCTAGAAAATCCTTCATGGATATGTATATGATACTAGAAGCCATGGAAAGACGAGATCTTGGACCAGCTCTTAACTGGGCAGCCTGTAACTCTGACAAGTTAAAGCAAGCAAACTCAGATCTTGAGTTGAAACTTCACAGCCTTCACTTCCTGGAGATAGCACAAGACAAAAACTCCAAAGAAGCTATCAACTACGCGAGAAAACACATCGCTACGTATTCAAATAGCAGTTTTCCTGAGATCCAAAAACTCATGGGATCTCTCTTATGGAACCGAAACCTCGATAAATCTCCATACGCAGAGTTCCTCTCACCCGTACTATGGACCAACGCTGCCAAGGAACTAACCAGACAATACTGCAACCTACTTGGCGAATCAGCAGAGAGCCCGTTAAGTGTAACAGTTGCAGCGGGTTCTCAAGCTTTACCGGCGTTTCTGAAATACTTGAACGTGATGCCACATAAAAGACAAGAGTGGCAAATAATGGAACAACTTCTTGTACCTGTGGAACTCTCTGAAGAGTATCGATTCCACTCGGTCTTTGTCTGTCCCGTCTCTAAAGAACATTCAAGTGAAGACAATCCACCGATGAGATTGTGCTGTGGTCATGTCCTTTGCAAGCAGTCTATCAACAGAATTTCGAAGAATGGTACAAAGTCGTTCAAGTGTCCTTATTGTCCAACGGATATCGATGCTATGCAATGTAAGCAGTTGTATTTTTAGAGTAGTTTTATCTCTTTTCTTAAACTTCTTTTGCTGCATTTCTTTAAGTTAGAAAAATGTTTGGGATAGTGATCTTTTTTTTTTTTCACTTTATGAACTTGAATTGTGTTCGTTGTACAAAAACTATAGTTTTAATATATACCCCATAAGGTCTTTGGTCTATTGATCTTGAATTTTGGATGACATGAAGATCCGAATCGCACCAACTTTGATCACTCACCATGACAAAATGTACCGATCCTTGGTTAAATTTGGACAATTGACCGTGGAACCAAGATCAACGGCCACATTCATTTTTCGAAGGAATGTAGCCGATTTAAATACCATCTCTCGAAGTCCCAACTGTCATCATGCTACCATCATTCATCGCTCACTCCCCATTGTTTCAACCATCCTTCAAATTTGTTCCAAGTTTTTTTTTTTTTTTTTTTCTTTCTGGTAACCAGAGGTTCGGGAACGAGGCCCGTAATTCTCCTAAAGCCCGGAGAATGCTAGGTAAAAGTCTATAACCAAATTATCCATGGCCTGGATCAACAGAACAATTCCTTTTCTCAAGTAGAAACCATTAGACTATGACCTAATTTTGAAAGCATATTGATTGTATCTATACGGAAAAAGTGTAGACACATTATGAATGCATATTGCATACCATGAAATCATATAAATTTTTGTAAACGTATAATAAACTTTGGTACATCGAAAAAAATAACTTTTAAATTTTGGTATATCATTCACTTAAAGTATATACAAATGATACATCCCCAAGCTCAAGCTAATAGTTCTTTATGTTTGGAGAGCTTTTGATATTCTTAAGAAACTACATCTAAAAACTATATTATAATAATTAAAAAGTTATTAATTAAGATAATTATTTAGACTCATTTTGTCCTCTTGAATTTTTCAAAACCCTCCACTAACATAAATTTGTGAATTACTTTTGTCCTTTAGTTTGCCTTTTGGTCAACTTAATATGGTACCTGTCTATGTATATACTAAATCTAAAAACTAAATAACTAAAGATCTCTTGATACTTTAAAATGATCTTAAATCTTGGACTTGTTTGGAGTTTGATATGAACTTTTAGATATAGCCGTGCGTACCATTATTACTTCTCTTTAGTGGAACGCACCATCGCTATCCAGATTAAACGTACCAAAAACATTATTACTTTTCAAATATTTGTTTGTCTTTTATTCTCTTTCTCAGTATTTGGCCAATGTTAGATGATTTGTTTTTCTTTAAATTTTTACAAGTTGGTATGCTTTAGTCAGGCGAATAATGAAAATATATATTACTTAGGCCGATGAAGTTTTGTATTTGTAACAAAAGTGATGATAATATTGTAAAACAATTTATTTTTCTAATAGGTAAAGATAGATGTGTTGCTAATTTGGCTTATAAAACTTGGTAAGGTAAACTTTATATTATAAGTGTAGATATTTGATATTTATTATATTAATAATGATGATTTATCGATAATTCTAACTATCTGCAATATATATGATCATAAAAAAAATGGTCTTATAAACGATTCTATATAATGGACAATTCTCTATATAACTTATAACACATGGATTTACGTAAATGGTTTTACATCTATGAATCTATGATAAACAAATTATAATCGGCTTAAAATATACGAAACCTACACTACAAAAAATCTACTTATAACTAGTTGAAACTTCACAAACATTGTATCCATAATCTAAAAAAATTTGCATTATGTGTAAATCAAATCTCATATCTCGTGTTAAAACATTAACCATTTGATCAACTTTTATGTCAAGGACTTTCTACAACAATTAATTCTTGGCTTTCTTTAGTTAATTTGGATAAAATTATATCTGTTAATCTGACTATTATGAATTATAAATCATAGTATTATGAATTATAAATCAGTGTAAAAGCGTACGAGACAAATTCCGCCGTTAAAATGATATCCTCAACTTAATAATTAGAATCGCAATCATATTAATAAGCCTTCAATAGAATTGTTTATAGATTTATGGTATTGTTAAGAAAATATTTTGCTGACCATCGAGTTTGAATCATTGGGATACAACGAATTTAATTAGTGTGTAGCCGCAAAAAGGCTACATTCCGTTATTTTTACTACATTTTAGTATTTATAATGTAATACCCATTATGAAGAAGTACACATAGAATAGATGCTTTGGCTAAAAAGTTTCACTTTAAATAATATAAAGCAAAAAACAACAAAAAAGTTCGTATAAAAAATTAATTAAGTAAAAGAGATTATCATATCAAGTTCATGATTAATGTATGTTAAAAGCATTTTAAATGCCTGCAAATTTACAAGAAGACAAAATATAAGAGCTCTAGTCGTCATATTTTCATTCAAATATCACAAATTCATTTCACATTTCAAACATCAACTCATTTCACATTGATGTTTTCTTGTCATCTATTACATCTGAAAATATGAATATATATATGATTTTAAAATGTGCTTTAATGCATATGACTTTAAAATATGTGTCAAAACTCAAAATCACAACCCTCAAATATTATGCATAAACTTTTCTCAAGGCTTATAAGAATTAGGATTGATATTTGATAATGGGTCAGTGGTAACCTTTTACATCATAATCATGTTATTTCACGTGTATTCACCTTCTCAAAAAGTAAGTGCAAAAAGCACTAATCTTTTGTAGTCCTCACTTTGTTAATGACGATGAAAAAGTTTAGTTTTCACTCTACATGGTTTCACGATTAGATCTTCTCAAAATTGATTGAGATTTGAATTAGAATTTTCAAAAAAGTATTTGTTATAGATGAGAAGCCTATATCACAGAAATGTTTTGTTAACTTACAAAAATTCAAATATAAATTTTGTAATTGATTTGGTAAAAAACCTACTACCTAATGATGTCCCTAAGGAAATTGTATAATCAACTTTAAGGTGAGAAATGTATCACATAACAGCTGAATGGTTGTTGAACAAAAACAAATATCGATTTTTTTTTTTATATAAATTTTATCGGTTGATCGGGTCAAGACCGGTTAAAACGTATTGAAGTGTTACAGAGTAGATTGAACCCTGAAGTGTTACAGAGTAGATTGAACCCTGGCTTAACAGCAAAAACAAATATAGATGAATGGTAGTATAAAATAAGTATCCAATCTTATCATATGACCAAATATATAACTTCATTTATGCACCATTATATTTGTTTGTATCAGATTATTACACAAGATCTTAGCCTAATTAAGGGAAAAATATATATATATATATTTATATAAAAATAAAACTAAAAACTAGAATCTAGCATTTTCGAAACCATGCAAGTCACTGACTCTGTTCATATGTTTCCTCACCATCGCCACTTTAGCCAACCTCTCCGCCGCTTTCCAAGCCGACGTCGGAGTTAGCGAATCCGGACTCTCCGATGCCACCACGTGTCTTCCTCTCACACCGTTAAGATCCGCAAGCTCTGCGTCCAAGCCACGTATGCATGTATCACTTGAGCTCAACCCGTACTGTACAAGCAACGCTCGAGCTGACGTCAGCAATCTCTGAGCTCCGGAGTAATGGTTTCGTTCTATTAGCCGACGAGACTCCGCAATTGCTCGAGTACTGACGTGGAGGTTTCTGAGCCGTGAGATGTTTGGATTTGATGATGATCGTACGGTTAGAGGAGTAGGTATTAAAAGCGCGCGATCTTCGGGGTTTATTATCTCCTGAGTTGTTGGATCCACGTAACGAGATCTAACGGTCATGATTTTGTGAGATCTACTACCGGTTAAGGAATTATTAACCGGTGATTTGATTTCAACGAGCAACGCTCTTTCTTCTTCCGCGTACATATCACCCAACCGGATTGAACCAGTTCCAAGCCAAGCGGGTCGACCCGAAAGAGAGTAAACAGAAGTAATCTCTCCCTGACCCGACCCGGATACTAACCCGAGCTGTAAACCGAGATCTTGAACCGACAAACTCAAATAACCGTTGATGCTTCTCGCAAACGCGTCCTCTGGAAACGTGTTGTCCCACGCGCTTAGCCATATGGTGTGCACAGGGATTCGAGAGTGGGCTAATTGGGCCGACTGATGGGCCTGGCGATCCGTTAAAACGAAGACGGTGGCGAAAGGGTTTTTCTGCCGGCGATCGTCTAACACCTTAACCGCTTTCTTCAACGCGTCGCTAACGCTCATCCCTTCGCCGGAGAATTCAATTCCGGCGCCGGGAACGGTGATGATATCTACGATTCGTCGCGCCGATCTCCTTCCGTTCGCCGTCATCCTCCGTAACGGCAATAACCGCTTCGAGCTCGACGAAAACGCGACGACCGATAAACGATCCGTCTCTCTCAGATTCGAAATCACAATCCTCATCGTCCGCTTAATCATCTCCAATTTCTCACCGGAATTTCTCCCGCTCACGTCTAAAACAGTTACCAAATCAACCGGAGCTCTACGCGCAGATCCACGTGCCGTCGGAAACGGTGGCGATTTCACCTTCATAACCACTGAGAAAGTCTCGTAACCTTTTCCCGCCGCAACGATCGCTGATTCAGGCGAGAGCTTAACGTCGACGTTTCGATCCGTTAACAATTTCGCCGTTAAAGGTGACGGAGTATTAACGGAAAATCCACTGAACTCGCCGTCTTCGTTTTCATCGGATTCAAGTATTGTGTGGAAACCGGCGGGAGAAATCGGAGATGAAATCAAAGCTTCGTCGTCGTTGTAAACTCTCAACGACTTGTTCTTAATTTCCGGTTTGATTTGAGATTCCGGTTTACTATAATTTCGAATCTCAGGAAAAAGCGAGGTTCCACAAACCGGACATGAAGCAAGCCGGTTATGATTCGCGGCGGCGCGTGAGGTTACGCAAGGAAAATGAAACGTATGTGAACACTCCGCCGTGAAAATCGCCGTACCTTGACCTGATTTCACACTCTGTAAACAGATTCCACATTCGTTGCTGCTACTCTGCTCAATTCCAAAATCAAACAATTAGCCAAAAAATCAAACAATTATGAAAACAAAATTCAAAATCAAAATTCAAATTTACTTTGTTGAATCGGAGTTTGGATTTGAGAAGGGAGAAGCTCGCCGGAGAAATAGGAGAAGAAGAAGGTGTTAAAAGAGAGACAAGGCTTCTATTTCTCGGAGTTGTTTCTCCGGTGGTGGTTTTGCACTTAAGCTTCGGAGTTCCGGGAAGAGAAGGAGAAGAAGGTGTAGCGGTGGCGACGGCGGTGGCTGTTGAAGTACGACAACGGAGACTGTAAGTACCGGTGCCGGAATCAGAACGAGGAGTGGAAGGAGTTGAGAAAAGTCCAAACCGAGAAGTGGATTTGTGACGGAAACGTTGATTCTCCGGCGAATTATCAAAAACTCCGTCGTCGTTTTGGTTTCTTGTATCTTTAGGTATGGAAGTGCAAAAAGCTCTTCTCCAGCCGTTTATCATAATTGCTTCTATCTTCTTCTTCTTCTTCTTCAACCTCGTGACTCGTGTTTAGAGGAGACTGAGATTTTTTTGGGCTCTGAGATAGAGATTATAAGAAATTGAGAATTGCAGAGAGAAAGAGAGATGGTGGGAGAGGTTGAATTTAAAAAGGAGTTTTTTTTTTTTTTTTTTTGGCAATTATAGTGGAAGATTGGATATTGGGATTATCTATGATTTTTTTTTATTTTAGAATAAATAATTGACTACCAAAAAGCTGTAAAATTTCAAAAGTTACTGCATTTGTAATTGCTTTTCTTCTCCATTGTTAATTATAAGTAAATGATTGATTTTGGTAGTATTAATTTTTGTAGATATAGAACTTATGGGCTACATGCTTTATAGCGCCCACTGATATTTTAACCTTGAGACTAACCTTGTTTAGCACCTAATTTTTAAATTAAAAATGTATGTAATCTCTTTATATTAAAAGGGAAAAAAAAAGAATTATAAAAGGGGCTATAGGTTATTATAGCCGACTGATACGAGGTTCCGAATGGTAACTGCGTTTTGCGGTGCCGGAGAAGTGCAGTACGGTTCAAATAGTAATGAAAATACATAGATATATATATATATATGTAGATATTTTGACACTGTTACAGTACTGTTGCGGTGCGGTTTTGGGTACGAATTTGGTCACCATTCATGGAACCATTTTAGAATATGGTATATGTATGTACTATATAACTCTAGTCATTAGGTAAAATTGTAGAATTACTTGTAACTTTCTAATTTTACTCCAAAGTTATTTTGCAAAATAAAAATCTTAAAGTTATTTTATCCTATAGCAATTTATTTTATTTGGTCTCTTATATGTACTTTTTGGCATGTGACTATTATTTTATTAGATGATACGTTATTTTTTTTTGGTAAGGAGATGATACGTTATTTGATTAAGTAACAATAAATATATGCATGAATACAGAAAATATATTGGTCAAACCATGCAGATAAATCATTTTCACTTATTAGGATTTTCGAATATGTTTTATATTTTGGCTATCTAACAGATTACCCCTAAAAATGAAGCAAGTTTAATTAGCAACTAATTTGAGAATAAAATGAAACTCCTAATACATATAGTCCTAATACAAGAACATATATTTAAAAATTTATGGGCTACATTGAAGCTGTTATAGCCTACCGATCAATCTATAGTTGGTAAGGAAAAATTCACACACTAAACGTTGGGATTAAACTTTCAACTGTACAAATTGTTACAGATGATATTTTTTATTTTTTATAAAAATCCATCTCATACAAAATAGGAGAATCTTATTATGAATAATTTGATTATTCATCACAAGTTAAAACACA
>OVAQ01002781.1:0-11594 GCA_900406345.1 Erysimum cheiri | reverse complement strand
AACTAAATGATGTGGATGATGAGGTGGATGATGAGGTGGCAACATAAGAAGAGAGAAAAAGTTAACTTTATATATATAGATTAGATAAAACCGTTGTTACGGAAAATTTGTTGCACTTGGTTCGGTTGGATCTTCAACTCTGAATTGTTGTCTTTCGTGTAGTCCCATGATTAATTTATGTAAGGTACGTTGACATGATCGGCACGTAGAAACAAATCTGTCATCGATTAGTTTCAATTATGTTTGGCTTTATACTAACTAGCTAATTAATTAAACTGTTGTGGTTTAGACGTCGTTGTCAAATGTGAGGTAGTGGTACTGTGGTACATTATATAGTCGAGTGCCTCTTCTGAGTTGCTAATCTTCTGATCTTATCTAATCCGAAGTTGTCTGAATTCAAAGTTTTGTGTACTAATATTGTTATTGGTATAATCATTAGTTTCAGAACATATTGCTGATGTATAATAACAATCCTCCTAAAATGTAAATTAAATATAATTAATCGACAGGAAGCATGCATGAACCTTTTACGTTATTCTACAGCGTCTAAAGTGATCAATATATTAGTAATGATTATTGACGGGTCCGTAGAAAAAGAAATAATATATAAATTTGTTGGGTTGAAGCGAGAGGAAGAAACGTAGAAAGTAGTGGGAAGAAGCAAGTGGTCCACGTGATCGGACTTCTTCGTACGACCATTACAACCGACGACTCTATCTCTTTCCGTGCTTGCATGTGATTCACATTGATCTACTCGTATACGTACGGTCACTTTCTCCTAAAGTTCTATAGTTTATATAAGTATGGTGGTGTTTTGGTTTTATGTGGTGTATTTTTCCCAGCAATTTATATAAAATATCAAATTTAGGATTTGAAAGGTGATAAACCATCTCTGAATCAAAAGACTTAAAAATGTGTTATAATTCAGTGTTATACGTTGCATTATAACATGACTCTTTAAATATTTAGATCGATCACCCACCGAAGTAATTTCTCTATATATTAAACTGTGTTTCCAAGGAAATTTATGTAGAACACGAGGACATATGCATAATATATATACTAAATTAAAAGATAACTAGTATATTGATGGATATAATTGTCCGACCACCTAATTGTTCCACTACAGCTTGGAAAATTTTGTCTGTTAGGAGAGCTTGAGTTCCACGAGATTACTTGAACAAAGCGTCGTAGACTATCTGTCAATGAATATGATAAGTTACTCGTTTCTTGTTAAATGTTATCGATAATGAAGTTCTATTTATCTTTTGACCAAAACAGAAGAAGTTCTTTTTATCTTTTAACACAAAAACAAAAAAAAGATAAGTTCTGTTTATAATTTTTTTTGTTAGGTAATATTGTGTGAGATAGTCAAATATTCTTCTAAAAATCAGTTATGCTTTCTTCATTAATTTTGGACCAAATATCATTTCTTAGATCGGCTATTCTTTTTTTTTTCCCTTGGGTTATATATTAACAGCAGTATGATTAATATTTGGCCTTACCAAAATTCTATTATGTTTCATCTAATTCTAGCTAATATATAGTATGTTATTTCTAATAAAAATGAGTAAAATGTGTAGTTGAATAAGTAAAAAGTCTAAAATGTGATTTGGTCCCATTTATTGGTCAAAACTTTTTTTCAGGTTTAAGCAAAACTTGATCAATGTAAAGTCAGCATTGGTATATCCAAATTCTTACATCTTTGATATATGATTTTCCCGGTATATTTGATCCCAGATTTCTAAATTAAATGAACTAAAAAAACAAGTACGTACATCACCAAAACACATTCCAAAACACAAATTCACTGTATAGGAACAAAAGTCGGCTGATAAAAAATCTGAAATCTAACATCACTTTTAAAATTAAGCGTACATTAGAAATAACATGAAAGATTTTTGTTATTCTAAGTCAATGATTAATTCCTTTAGTAGGTGTTAGTTCAGAAATAACATGTAAGATTTGTGTCATTCTAAGTAATATCTCATTAACTAATGCATGTAACATCCTGATGTCACTAGCTAAAGCTATATAGAATTTTTTTTACTTGCCCCACAAAAGGATTAATCATTTAACCATGAGAAAGACATCTCAATATAAAATGAGGTGTTAGTTAATATGTCTATCTTGAGTTACATGAGAATTGTAAAATATATACGCATCCATTTCCTGCATTGTCCCAATAATGTCATTATTGCAGACGATTGTATCTACACATTTAGGCATTATAAAACTACTATATTACCACATCTTAAGCATCTTCGCGATCGCATCTTATATAATAAACCTAGACAATAATATTGTTTTTGTTTATATGTTATAAGCACATTAAAAATCCTAGACGATAATGTGATGATGATTAGAGATGAATATGTATTAAGCCTTGCAGTTAGTGAGATAGCTAGCAACTACCATTGTATGACACGACGAGGTCCATTAATTGAGGTTGCAATTATATTGATGTTTGCTGTAGCGGCAAAAAATACTTTAATTATATACGAGTATCATTCGAAAATTGTGAAATGACAATGCAAGAAATCAGTCAGTTATATAAGCAAGGGTTTTTTACCCATATGATACATGAAATTGGATGACTTTTTTTTTTGGAAATCCTTCTGAAAATTATTAAGATCGCTTTTCTAAAAAATTGTTTAGAACTTCCCTTGTACATACATATTTTTTGTCTCAGCAAACAGGTTCAGGAATATGTAAATATCTAAAATTTTAAATATATAACGAGTATAGTCAAATTCTAATCACGGAAAAAAATTCAAAATTAGTGTACTTTTTTGTTCGAACTGAAAATTATAATCACGGAGAAATATTCAAAATTAGTGTTCACAACTCCTTTGAGATAGTTAAAAATTCTCTTTGTACGGTATATATATGTATACACTAATACACAATCTCTTATGCTAATCTAATTTTGTTAAATTCTATGTTACTGTTATAACCCCACTACTATATTCACTGGAATATTTTAAACTTTTTCTAAACTATATATATATGATCTATCGTAGATAATTGACAGACCTATAGATACCATCAAATATATAAGATAATTCAACATGCATCATGGTTTTACCCCCCTACGGCAACATGTATTCTTGATCTTAAACCTCCAATCTAGTATAGAAATACTAATGACTAACAAATCTCTGAACAAAAACGTTTCAATAAGTAAAATTATTTTAAAACACAATTAATAACGTTGAAACTGATTAAATTGTACTACTTGATAATTCTGAAAAACGTCATATTTGAACACACAAAAATTACAGCGCGCGATTCGTCGACAAAGAAAAAAAAAGTTACAACTACTATTCTAAATAGTGGATTAGGTTGAATATTTTTTTTAAGTCATAAATGCCACACCATGTTTGTTGTCTTTTTAGGGGAGAAACGTAGACACGTAAAATCAATTTATTCGTCCTTCTCCTCCCAAATGAAGCATGTATTTATTACCAAACAAAGATATATTAAATGAAAAATTCGGGTGTATACTTTTGGTTGTGCTTCACTGTCCAATTTACTTTGAATTTAAGACGAAGACCTAACAATATGACATCCGTACTTGAATAGAGTTTGCCCCACCAACAAACTTATGAATATGCATCACATCTTTCGTTATGCTAATTAATAACGGTTTGGCCCATCCCATGTGAACCATAGTCAAGGACCTCAAGGTAATTCACATTACTTAAAACACTTTATTATGATTTTGATAGTAGCGTTTATAAGTGTCCAAAAACATACAAGGGAAAAAAACAAAAACCGTGAATCCAAATAGCCGAGCAAAATGAAAATTGTATTGAAGGATGTTCGAAAAATCTCATATTGAATCTAAAATCATATAGAACAAATTTGGACAATTTATTACGACTATCTGATTTCGATCTTAATGCCTTCTAGCCTAATCTTTTGCTTGTTTTTATTCAAGTCTTTAGAATAACTTATAGTGAACTTTTGGTCTTGTAATGTTCATCCATAAAAACGTCGTAGGGCCTTGCTAGATTTTATTGATATCTACTTAAACACTAGGGGGTACCCTGCGGGGCATATATACAGGTTTTGTTATTATATGATTTTTTTTTTTTTTTTAATTCCAGTATCGATTTGTTTAGCATTTTGAAAGGGTTATTATAATTTTGTACTTGAAAAAGAAGTATGACTCACGTTACGAACCGATATATTATTAGTTCATAAACTTTGCAATTGTCAAGACATTTTTTCAAAGTTATAAAAACGCTGTTCAACTGTATTAACATAAAAACCAACACACGTTAATACATGTATCACTAATGACATATAAAACTTCAAATCTACCAATATCTTGAATCAACTATAAAGTAAACCTGGAGCCACATATCAGATATAAAGCAATGTCATCATCAAAGGGATCATCTTATTTCAACCCATAGACTCCTTGCAACATAATGCTAAATTGCTAGGACACAAAAGAGAAACGTAGTCATCACCAACAATTGATAGTTTATGCGCTTATATCTAAGAAAGTTATCCACTTTGCTCTAAACAGGGTCTCACCTTTAATGCGTTTATACTATTTTTGCAATAATAGAAAATTAGATATTTGATGANATTTGATGAAAAAAAAAAAAAAAAAAAAACTAGAAATATTATATTAACTACTGTAATTTGGTTAAATATTAAGTAATTTGGTCAAATTTTGTTTAAACGTGTTTGTGTTTGATTAGGCGATATTTTGTTGATATTAATATGATATATGTGATAAAAGTGTTGTATAAAAACAGTCAAATACATAAGTTACTATAGATTATAATTATATCATAACCAAATGAGATTTAGATTGTAAATGGGTTTTAAAACAATAAATACTGAAATTCAAGAAACCAATACATGATCTAAAATGTGAATGTGGTTCAGGTATCCTCTGCTTTAGACTCTTTTTATGGAGTTTAAAGAGGCAATACAAACACACAACTTATTTTAGTAAATGTACTTACAGAGACATTGCTAAACATGTTTTTATTGTAACATAGAAGGGAAAAAGTGAGTGCTTTGGCGTTCAGATCTTAGCGGCGAACGAAATGCCTTGTTTGATGAGCTCGTCGAGACTCTCTGCAGCAGGTCGGGCTTTGGCGACTTTAGCCAAAGCCTTGTTCTCGTCACCACTGCCTCCTTCCATGAATGCTCCAACCACTTTACCACCTTGAACCCAATATGCTCCAAATCTTGGTTTTGGGTTTGATGGATTGCTGTCTCCGAATAACACAGAGTCCCCTACGTTGTCTCCATAGAATTGCCATGAGAGATCAAAGGAGCGAGAGTAGAAGAATGGAAGATAGTCATATTCCTCCACTGCTGCGCCTCCCTCAGCCGCTTTGATTGCCTGCCACAATGTATCACATATATAAACGCTTCTTCAGATATACAACTATGTTACTCTGTTTTGTTTCAGTTTGCGTTTACATGGTGTAATATGGAATCATTCATGTTTGGCGTTTGCACTTATTTTATGAAAAAAACTGTAATGTGTGAATTTTCTTTTTCATATGTAGACACAAATGCATGCGCATAAATTTGATGTTTTAAACCATATCAGCCTTATTGTAAGCATCATTTACCTTAACAGCTTGCTCTGCTGATTTGCGGGAATGGTCAACATGCTCGACCCTTCTCACGTCTCCGTACATTTTCAAAGGGAAAGTGGCAACGTCGCCAACAGCATAAACATCTGGAACACTTGTTTTGAAGAATGCATCGGTCTGCATGAAACGTTTAAGCGGTTAATTGAAAGATCCAAATCAGAATGGTACGCGAGAAGAAGCGCACACGCAGCAGACAGATACCTTAATTCCACCTTTGTCTTCCTCGACCTGCCCCTTAAATAAGGATGTCAATGGTTTTGCACCAACCCCAACTATCACAATGTCGGCTTCCAGTGACCTCCCATCCTTGAGTTGTACTTCCTTCACCTGAAGGAGAACAATACAAGTAGGACATTTGCACCGGAACAATTTGGAAAAAGCTATCTAGTGGTGATCATATAACCCAAAACGAAAACGTGTTTATACAATTTGGTTTGCCATTTTTTTTTTTTTTTTTTTTGAACAAACTTGGTTTGCCATTTTAAAACCATAATTTTTGGAACCAAAATCGATTTTAGTTCAAAAAACCAAACATCAAACCGAACTGAACCTAATTACATAACCTTTTTATTTGGTTTTAAGACTTTAGTTTCTATGGTTTACCTCTCCATTTGAATCAGCGGTGAACCCAGATGCCACTGTTCCTTTAATGATCTTCACTCCCTTGTTTGTATAGTAAGTCTCATAGAAAGCAGCAATATCGGCGGTGAAAAGCCTAGGCACTGCGTGAACATTTTGTTTTCATCACGTGTAACTAAGTAATACATATATGAATAACCAAAGTGAAAAAGCATGTGAATCAACTTACTGCACCAAGGTTCAGGGAAGACCATTGTGACATCAAAATTGTTGATCCTCAAAGCTGCACTAAGCTCAAGACCAATGTAACCTCCTCCAACAACTACAGCCTTTCCGCCTTTCTTAGCTTTAATTGCTTCAACCAATTTGTCAGCGTCATCAATCTCTCTCAGATAGAGAATATTCTTAGAGTCTGCACCTTTTACTCCAAAATCAGTCAATCTGAGAACCTGCAAAGGAATGTAAAAGCTACTTTCTTCTTATCATAAAATTTGTAAGAAACTTTCTGATGTGGGAAATGCGAGGATATCAGTCTTTACAGTAGAACCAGTTGCAATTATGAGAGTCTGATACTTGAAGACATCCCCAGCTGCACTGACAAGACTCTTGGCAGCCAGATCAGCTTTCACTATTTCTGTGCTTAGTATCAACTCAATCCCTGCAAATACAAAGAACAACAAAATCAGCATGATTTAGTTACAGTAGCATGACCAGTTAAGCTTGTATAGAGAGTAATTTAGTGGTGGAGAAGTTCCGTGGGATGATAGAGTTATCATTGTTCAGTGGGACTATATAGATGAGCAGGGCAATGAAATTAGTGATGTGAAGAGAGTTCATTACCTTTCTGCTTGTACGATTCAGGAAGCAGTTTTTCTCCACCACTACCAACACAGCAGTGGAAACCTGGAAGTCTAGCAGCCCCTGCAACAAAAAGATTATTGTAATTGTTTTCTCGAAACAAAAAGCATAAGCCAACGCCAAGTTTCAGCAAATGAAAATTAATCATTGTAATTTGCAAAGTAAACCAAACAAAAATCTCTTACCTTCAGGAAACAAATACCCTTTGCTAAGTGCAGGGCGTTCATATGGAGCCACCTAAGCCACCATATTGGGTAAATAAGGATCATAGGTTACGAGGCATAGTGCATATCGATTATAATTTTCCAAATGGGAGAGAGGGCTTACCGCCTCTTTTGAGATAACTGCCAATTCTCCTGGTTTAACCCCTTGATTGGCAAACTCCTTAGCTGCGTATCCCTATACCACAAAAATTCAAGATCAGAGTTGAATTTGCTTGTGTATTTAGGTGGTTCTTTGGTAACCGAAATTGGAATTTTCTTCCTTAACAGTATGTGACGATGTTCTACTGATTAATCTGAGCTAAAACCAAGAAACAATTGTAGAAACTAAAGTGGATCCTACGCTGACAATAAACCATTTGTAAGTGATTTTGCAGAGACACACTTATCTCATACTTTGAAACAGAAAATTAACAACATCAACAAAAGAAATAGAATTGAATCGGAAGTTTTCAACATGTGAATCCGTGAAGAGAAAACCAAAATAAATCCATGTTTTCTGTCGGCAAAATCGATCAATCAACATGCAACGTTTGTATCAAAATCAAGTTTCGATTGTACTTTTATCTCAACGATTCTAGAAACTACAAGCAAAGCCGCCGATCAGAGGTTTAAATTTACGAATCAGAATCAATAATCATCGTAATCTCTATCTGAATAACAATAACGAACTCAAGGCCAAAACAACAACGAGAATTTTTGGTAATTCGCAACACAAATCGAATCAGAACTCTTCCAAAATCAAAACTAATGGCTGAATAAAAACGAAACTACATAATCTTAAGAGGAAGAAAATACTCACGGCCGAGACGCCGCCGCCGAGAATGATGTACTTGAAGCTCTTCTCCGCCATTTTATCCGATCTTCTGAGAAGTTGTTTTTGTTATCTTGTCGCTGAAGTTGGTTTGTTGAGAGAACAAAAGAAAGAGCAAAAGGTTAATATGAGCTGAGAGACTCTAATTGGCCACAACCTTTACCAAAACTCGACCGTTGATTGGAGGATGTAGACGATGAGCTTACACGTGGCGAAATTATGGACGTCAGTTACCCAAGCGTCGTGATTCATCCTGTAGGTAGAAAAGTAGAGAGGGATTAAGGACGGAAAAAAAGGACTGATTAATTCTTAATTAACCCGAAAAATAGTTTAGTTTGTGGAAAAGTCACAAATGTGCCACGTCATTGGATAAGTTATGAGCTTAGTAATTTAGTACGATGAGTTTGAGCTTATTGGGCTTATTTTTCAGACTTTTAACTTTTAAGGCCCAATTTAACAAATTTAAGGAATATGAAATGAAAAAACTCGAACATGAAAGCTTAGTCCTTCGACCAATCGACCCACATGAAAAACCATTCCGCCAACACATGATTAACCAACCATTTAATCAGTAAACAATCATAACATAGCTACAAATTACAATCCATAAAATCACTACATCAAAATTCCACCCAAACTTTAAACGTCAAGAGCATAGGTTTTAGGAGCAAGATTACATTACATATAAGTTCGAATAATCAAAATCGATATTAATGGTTCATACGATTGTCAGTAATGCATCATCAATACATGTTGTTAAGAAAAAGAAAAATCAGAAAGCAAATATTTCTTCTCTTTATTTGATTTTGAATCAATAAATTCGAGGTCATCATCCAATAGATGATCGTAGTGGCACTAAGGTCGTCGGAGCTCGTAGCGGCGTAAGTCATGTGCAACAGAAATTTTGATTAGTTATTAAATTGTCAGCAATTATTTTGTAAACAGGTTTATTACTATACGGTTCACACATTGATCTTTAACTATTAAATAATACCAATTTTTCGCACTCCCATGACGCATCCATAAACTATATATAGGTGCAATAACCCATTTCGATGGTATTCTTATTTCATTTTTATTTTGCCAATGTTCTGATTTTAAAATTTTCGAATTTCAAAATACATATAACTGAAAAATCGAATTAATAAATGGAGGAGAAAAAAATTGGTGGAGTGGATTAGATGCATGCAAAGACAAAAAAATTGCCAAGCAAGCCTTTTATGGGGGTGTGGCCTGTCGACACAAACATGTGAAACCAATACTGGTTGCCTTATTCTCTAGCTTGTTCCCTTTCTTTTATTTTTTTCTTTACCAAAACTGTTTTGATTTCGCCTCTATTATATTATATACCTCATCTTCCTCGGATTCTCATCTCTCAGATCTTACTCTCGTTGATATTCTTCTGTTTAATAGTTATCCAGAATATACATAACTCAAATCATTTGTCCTTGTGCACCGTTGTTTCTGGTTAGCCGTCCACGCAATAATTACAAACTTCCATACGTAAATATTATATATCTATACATAATGAAATGTTTCGACAAAGACATTTATTTTATTTCGTGTATATGGCAATTATTTTTCTTAAATATTAGCATCGTCATTGTATCATACATGGCCCATGGGTGATTTATACACAAATATGAGTTATGAGTACATATATATTTTGCAGCGAAACAATCAAACATGAGAGAACGATGAGCAAAAAAGCAAAGTGGAATGAAATTTTGAATGGTGGTTCAAAATTATCTTAAACACAATTAATCTAGGTTCCATCAATCGTTTTTCTTGAAAAGATGCATATATTAAATAATTCAAATAAAATAAATTAGCAGGACCATTGATATATTTATATATGCGCGTGCATGTATTTGTGTAATCTTATGATGTGATGGTTGATTTTATTTTATTTTCTCCGATGGTTGGTTTAAGTTAAGTAAACCAGAAGCGGACGTAGTACATGTGTGATGATCTAATTTTTGTGTTAGTTAATGTTTAAAATATACAGTATATGATGGGGATTAAAAGCAAGAGCGAAGAGATTAAAGGCGCAGAAAGAGGAATCCTAGGCTTAAAGGTTCTCAAAGACCTATGAAGTCTATTATTTCCTAACTCCACGTTCCAACTATGATTTAGGCTTTTTGCCAGATTCAAAAGTACTGTGTTCAATTCATCCCGATCATAGCTTTATCTATTATGAACTTCTGTTTTTGGGATTTCAATACTACAATTTGAAAATGAAACAATTAAAAGAAATTTTCTACTTGAAATTCGTATTAAAACTTCAAATAAAATATTCATAATCTTATGGTTACTGTTGTAGTTTATTTGATTTTTCCTATGCATTTTTCATCTTTGTTCCTCAAATTGTAGTTTAATTATGACTAATTTATTTAATTCATTTTTTGGGTGACCGACCAGTGGAAGCCATAATGGTTTTACAGTTTTATTTAAGATTTTGTATTTAATATGTGTATAATTACTGTTTTACATGGAAAACGCGTATCTAGTTTCTTGTAAATTGCAATCGCATAGTATATTGTACCGAGGAAAAGGATCAATTCGCCTCTGTGTGTGTGTGGTATATAAGCTTTACCAACGAGATCCAAAGTAATCTATAAATATACATTGACCTACCATCATTACACACAGTCAACACAGCACCTATAATTATGTGTATATGATTATATGATGTTAATCTATCACCACTTAACTTACTTACATATGAGTATGATGGTTTAAGTTCTAACTCTTACCGTCACCAAAAATAAAAAATTAAAACTCCAACTCTAAACTCAAACAAGAAATCGGGCGCGTGACTTCACGCGCGGACGATTTCTCTTTCAACCCATCTCCGACAGCTCACCGCTTTTCATCGCTCCGTTTGCCTCTCCGGTGTCCGGTCGTGCCATCTCCGCGTGGGTTGGTTTCGTCTGCCGGAGGTGAAACGTTAGGGTGGTTTTCGATGGCCGTGATGAAATCTACTCCGCCGTCAGACGGGTTATGTGATTTCGTTGCTCTTGTCATTGAAGCCTCGGCCTCCCCTGTGTCTCTCCGACAGATAGGTTTTCAGAGTTAAGCTTCCTTGGGAATCTCATTGGGGCTCTTCCATACGGCGTTAGCTTGGCGATGGACAAACATCTCTTTGTTGGCAAACTCTACTTGAGGACAGTAGTAGAGCTATTAGGAGGATGGTTGTTTGTGGCACGTCACGCATTTTGCTCCGTCACGGTTCCCCATTTTGTTCCTAAAGGTGGTTACAATGGTGTCTGATTTGAAGATGTTATAGCTTCCGGTGGTGGCTTGTCTCGTCTCCAATTGATTTCACTTCAGGTATATCAAGTCTTGTTGGTTTAGCTTCCTGCCATGGCTTTGTTGTTTCTGCTCGTTGTTGTTGCTTCTAGTTGAAGTAGGTGTGGCTTTGAGTTATAGCTCTGGTTGCTTGTGTTTTGTGCGATAGAGGAGTTAGTAAGACTGATGGTGTTTGGT
>OVAQ01002780.1:0-10382 GCA_900406345.1 Erysimum cheiri | reverse complement strand
GCATTTGGCAGCTGCCGCACTTTTCAACTGGGAGGTTTGTTTCTTTTTTGGATTCAATGAAGTTTGTGCATTATGTTTAAGGAACTAATAAAGTTTGAGTGGCCATACAGGAGGATATTGTTGTAGCGAGAACACCCGGAAGACTTGATGTAATGGGAGGCATTGCTGATTACTCTGGAAGTCTTGTCTTGTTGGTTAATTCTCTTTTCAAGATTAATCTTTCATTAACAGAAGACTGTTTTTTGTTATTCGTTAGATGCCTACGAGAGAGGCGTGTCATGCCGTTGTGCGGAGGAATCATCCTAGTAAACAGAAACTCTGGAAGCACGCCGAAGCAAGACATCATTCAAAAGACACTCCAATACTTGAGATTGTACGTTCTTCTTGATACTCTCTGACTCTACATGGTCTTTGTCTAAAACGTTTTTGAAACTTCAGGTTTCATTTTGATCTGAGTTGAGCAATAGAAGGCCAACTTTTGATATGGACTTGTCTGATTTTATTGAAGAGAATGGGAAACCAATATCCTATGAGAAAGCCTACCACTACTTTTCCCGGGATCCGTCTCAGAAGTTAGTTCATCTTTTTCTCCCCATTTTCAGACACTTCATTCATAAAGTTCTTGATATATTATAACATTGAGTCCATTTTTAGGTGGGCGGCGTATGTTTCAGGTACAATTTTGGTACTAATGAGAGAGCTGGGATGTTCGATTTGAAGACAGCAGTAACATACTGGTAACAAAACTTTATTGACTTAACTGTCATGAACTGCATTGTATCTAATCGGTTACATACACGTTTCCAGGTTTGTTCGACTGTTCCTGAAGGCAAAGGAGTATCTTCCTCTGCTTCAGTTGAAGTAGCTACCATGTCTGCTGTTGCTGCTGCTCATGGTTAGTACAGCGTCTTCGCAGTAANAGTACAACGTCTTCGCAGTAACTAACAAATGAGTAGATGATTCATTGAGCTGAATGTGCAGGTCTTGAAATATCTCCGCGTGATGTGGCTTTGCTTTGCCAAAAGGTGGAGAATTATGTTGTTGGGGCACCTTGTGGAGTGATGGATCAGATGGCTTCAGCTTGTGGAGAAGCTAAAAAGCTTCTGGCTATGATCTGTCAGGTACTTTCTCCCTTCCTTTCCTTTAAAACTTGATTTTCTCAAAAGAGTAATAACCGGGCTTCTAATCTCTGCAGCGAGCTGAGATACTAGGACTTGTTGAAATACCTTCTCACATTCGATTTTGGGGAATCGACATGTGCTGTGTACATTCTTCCTTTAGAAAATGCAAGAGAAAGTTTTACATTTTTTATTTAACACATTTGGTACTCTGCAGTGTTGGTGGTTCAGACTATGGTTCTGTGAGGATAGGAGGTTTTATTGGTAAGACAATGATAAGCTGGTTTGCATCTTCCTTTGCTGAAACCAACTCAGAAGAGGCTGAAGGGGAGAGCTCGTAGTTAATTGAATCGGATGCTTCGTTGGATTACTTATGCAACCTTTCACCTCATAGGCACTATAAATCTCTCTATGTATATATCATCTGTGTTACTGTTATCCGATTAGACAATGATTATATATTGATTGTTTCTCTTCATTTTTTCTGCAGATTTCAAGCTCTTTATGCAAGTAAGCTTCCGAAGTCTATCACGGGAGATGAATTCATCGAAAAGTATGGTGATCACGGGGATTCTGTCACAACCATTGACAGAAAAGGTACATACGACATAATGGCGCCAACTAGACATCCAATTTATGAGAATTTCCGTGTCCAGGTGAGCTAATCTAATTTATATATAGTTATTTAAATGATATTAACTTTTAGTTTTGGATATGTAAGAAGAATGATGTCTCTCTCAGGCTTTCAAAGCATTGTTGACCGCAACTCCTTCAGAAGAACAAGTCATTGGTCTTGGGGAACTTATGTACCAGGTAAATCAATAGTTTTACAAACCAAACTTGTGTTCTATGGTCGAGTTTCTGCTAGTAAGTTAACCGTTAATCACGTGTTTACTGGCAGTGCCAGGACAGTCAGCGCGTGTGGGATTGGCACTACATCTACAATTTGCAGCTATTACAGTGCTATGGGAATATGATATTTCAATCAAGTTATTCATAAGAACGGCCTCATTCATATCTTCTCTTCTTTAAGGTCTGATTTTATTTGTTAGTCTGTTTCTCACTTAGGTCTGTACCCTCCTTTGTCATTGGAAATTCATAATGTTGTTGAACAATTTGTGTTCCGTTGCTGGTTAACAACCCATGATAAAAACCTTTTTATCAAGGTTTTTTCTTTTTCTTTTTCTTTTTGTGGTATCCCTTTGTTAAACACGTGCTTTTTTGACATAATACGGTTCCATGATAAGCTATATATTTTTATCTTCTTGTTATGCCTTGTAAGAGATACTTGTTTCTTATGGAAGGGTGCAACTAAATTTGACAAGGGGTTCTAGTGAATCTTGTTATCTGGTGGAGCAACTTTTCGATGTGGTTACTCATGAATTGGATCTTGGTAGTTCATCAAGTTCTGCATCATGGTAGATCTTTTTTGAGTCTTCTCTTCCAAGGGATCACTTTTTTAGATTCTACACATCTCGTGAAGTTATGGTTTCTAATAAAAAATTATTTAGGGCCGGGGTGATTCAACTAAGGATGATAAAATAGGGGCATTGAACAGCTTATGGAATAGCGTGGTTGAGCTGGCTGCACATGTCTTCTATCAGGTACCTGTTTTATATGCAAATTACTTTGTTCTTTGAATAGCTTTACATGGCTCACAAGTCACAACAAAGTTCCACTATGGATGTATCAAAGTCATCTGTTTCCTTAAGTGAGATATTTTACATGCCTTTACTGCCTTGTGTGTGTGATTCTGCTACGCATATGATAGGTTATTGGACAACCAGAAACATGCATTGCTGAGATATAGAGCTGATTTGGTGTTACTAAAATAATATAAATTTTTAATCCCTTGATCATATCGTGAAGATTTTGAGGAATTATATTGTTTCTATGTTTGCGTCTTGGCAAACGATTTTGGTATAGAATGATCTGAACATTAATAGCCTATCCATATGTATGTTTTTTCTTCTGATATTAGATAAATTGTGATCATTTTTGATAAACATCAGGTGGTTATTCGGCTTTTGGAATCCTGCATCTGCTGATTCAGTTCTGGAAGCTTAATTTTATGACTTTTTTGGTTTATGATATCTATCAAGGAGCAATGATGAATATATTTAGTGGTTTTCAATGGTCCAACGTGTCTTCTCTTTCCCTGTTTTAGGTTGTGGCCGTATCTGCTTGTCAATATTTCTTAATCGGGTTTGTTTTTTTATAGTTACCAGTCATATCAATCTTTCTTTGGTTTTTGGATATGTGATAAGGTATATTTGATAATGGCTCCACATGTAGATTATATTAACTTCCATGTGGAACGGTAGATCTCTAGTTCAGTGCTTAAATATTTGCATCGTTGAGATCAAATGTGAAATTATCTGCCTTCATTTCAGCACTCTTGACTCTCTTTAGCAGCAGGATCGATCCAAACATTCGCCTTTTTAAATGTGGACTTGTACAGATAGGGTGTGTAAGGTTTGGGAAATATAGATGCAAACATTCGTCTCTCCAATCTTCTTGTTTAATTTAGCAATCTTCATCTCCTTAAACATTCTTGCAGGTTCAGTCTTACAAATTTGTACCACTTGTTTATCAAATTGCTTCAAGGTTGGGCAGTTCGAGAGATGAATCAGGATCGAACAGCTTTCAGGTAGAAAACATTTATACATAGCTATCATATAAAACTTGAGACTATGCTAATTTCTACAATTAATTATTTGNAATCAGGATCGAACAGCTTTCAGGTAGAAAACATTTATACATGGCTATCATATAAAACTTGAGACTATGCTAATTTCTACAATTAATTATTTACAGTCTGCTCTGGTTTCACTTATCAGGAAAATGGCCATTGATCATCCATACCATACAATCTTTCAGGTTCTGAAGATCCATTTCTGTACTCGTTATGTTTCTTCTTTCCTGTTTGGTTAACTGGCATATGGCTTGCTAGAAGTGCACAAGGTGAAATAAGTTGGATGTCCTATGCCATCCCGAATCTGTTGAAAGTTTGTTGTGCTGTGTAGCATGCCATCAAAATTACATTATTAGCAAATGACTCTGTCTATCTTTTTCGAAGTTACATTTCTAAATGCTGGATAGATATGGATAAAAAGCTTGCAGCAGAGCATCTATTGGAAGATGTATCGCATTATCACGGGCCTATGATTAGATAAGTAAACCTTATTGTCACCTAATCTTATTCATTGTAGACCATCTTGCCTGGTTACTTATCTGCAAATCCTGATTATTTTTTCAGATGAAACAGCTGGTAGATATCTACATCAAGCTTGCAGAGCTTGAAACAAGGAGAGAGGTCAGATATTTCTTTGATTTGAACATATTTTGAAACATCTGCGGAACTCTTTCCTTTGCAGGATACCAATAGAAAGGTAGCACTACCAAGAGAAATATCGTAGTGTGAAACAACTGGAACTTGTAAGCGCATGATTTATTCATTTGCATTCTTATCTAGCTTTGGCATAATTATCAGCTTGTACGACATCATGTCGCTGCTCAAGATAAAAATTCTAGGAAACTAATAAAACCTTATGTGGGTCATCTTTATAGACACGTTTATAATTTATACATACAATGGAGAATCTAATGGCAGCTATAGATTTTCTAAATTGTTTTCATCTGATCCTAAGTTTTCATTTTTGTCTGCTCCCATGTTACCTATTTTTGAGTCTGTTGCAACTCCTAACAAGATCGACTATGTTACTGAACGAAATGCGGCAGTATAGTCATTTTTGTTGTTTATTTAGTTGGAAGAGTTAATTCGTCAGATGAGCTTGCAAGCATGTTTTTCATATTCCTTCTGGTT
Source organism: Erysimum cheiri (assembly GCA_900406345.1). NCBI lineage: Eukaryota > Viridiplantae > Streptophyta > Magnoliopsida > Brassicales > Brassicaceae > Erysimum > Erysimum cheiri. The sequence continues at coordinate 5,438 of OVAQ01002780.1, read as the reverse complement.
CTGATATTAAAGTTCGCTTTTGTTTGAGTTTAGGTACCCGTAGTGACTGCTACAGTTCATGTTGATCGTAGCTGCCAATACAATGAAGGGTTGTTCCCGTTTTTCAGAGGTTTATCAGATTCGTAAGTCCCTGCNGTTTAGGTACCCGTAGTGACTGCTACAGTTCATGTTGATCGTGGCTGCCAAATACAATGAAGGGTTGTTCCCGTTTTTCAGAGGTTTATCAGATTCGTAAGTCCCTGCTCAATCAATCCTTTGACAATCAATATAAGTATATAACAATGTCTTTTTACATGTCTAGTTTAGAAGAGTACATAAAACCATGTCTTTTGGATGATATGCAGAGTAATGAACGGTATAAATGCTCCAAAAAGTTTTTGTTCTGATGGCCAAAAATATAAGCAACTTGCGAAATCTGGCAATTATGACCCCAGACAAGATGCTGTAAGAGTTTCAGAAGTTGACTTGCAATTTCTGTAATATGATACACTGTGGCACTTCTCCCTGTACTGGCAGCAAATTGGAAATATGCTGACCTAGCCAAGATTACATATACAATGGTCTAGTAATGCAAAGCGTGTGCCATTTGTTTCAGGTTATGGAACAACTTTTTGGCCTCGTCAATACCTTTCTACACAATAACCAGGACACATGGAAAAGAAGACTGGTTGTACGCACATACAAGGTACGTCTCTATACCAGTCTACAAGAGGTTTTCTGTTTCTTTAGAGAAATTTGATCCATTCAGTAAGTACATATTCTCAGGCACAATTCCGCTTGGAGATTATCTTATTGGAAGGTTGGTCTAGTAGACTAGTATTTACAGTAACATGGTACAACAATCTCTCTTCCAAGTTGTGACAGTTCAAAAGTATCTCTTGGCATATCAAATCACATCTCAAGGAGTGAGGGCGCTCATGGTCGTTATGGCATTGGAAACTGGAAGTATCCCAAATGCCGAGAACATATGTCGAGTGTAAGCTCATTTTCTTTCTCAGATCTTCTTAGTTGGCCATCACTGACATCTGGTAATTTGCCTCGATTGATCCATGTTGACTGGTGACTTGTAGGCGAAAGACAAGCGCAAAGCCTTCACGGATGTCTGCAAAAACTTCAGGTTTCGTTCTTTGAACTTACTCCGTAAGTACTGATTGGTGGCTGAAAAATCCATCCCTTTTTGCAGGCCTGTCATGCATTATTTTTTCCTGGAAAAGTTCACGCAGCCTGCTGACTGGTTTGTGAGAGGCTTGCTTATACACGTAGTGTTGCAGCTAGTTCAATGGCAAGTTTATTCTCTCTTTTTTGATGATATTTATTCTCTCTTTTTTGATGATATTTATTCTCTCTTTCAGTTTACAATAGATAGGATTTTCAGTTTGTGTATAGTTTAGAATATAATCAGAGAAAGTGGAATACATTTAGGAAGATTTTGAATATTTTTGAAATGCTCGTAAATTTGTTAAGAGCTGCCACCCTTTTAATATCAAGTGTTCAGTGAAGAAGGGTGTGGGATCCTGTTCCTCTTTTTGTTTTGTTTATTCTCACAGTACTTGGGAGATCTGGAATACATAAGTTCTTTAGTTTTCTCCTTTTGAAAATGTTGCATTTGATTTTTTATCAGATTGGGTACATTGTTGGTCTTGTTGACCGTCATGCCTTGGAATATTTTAATCGATCAAGCCAGAGAGAAGTTGTCCACATAGATCTTGGAGTTGCCTTTGAACAAGGATTAATGCTCAAGACTCCTGAAAGGGTGTGTTCTCTTCCATCTGCTTTTCTTTATATATTTAATTGGTCGTCCTGTGAGTATATATAATCTTAGCACGATTCTCATTTTGTTCTGATGGAATGGGTATCACAGGAGTGGAAGGCGTTTTCAGCAGATGTGAAGAAACTCTGTTTGTGATGAGAACAAATAAAGAGGCGCTGCTTACAATTGTCGAAGTAACCAGATCTAAAAGTTTTAACTTTGAATTTTTTGGAATGCTTAATCAAGGTCACTTGTTTTGCAGGTTTTTATACATCGTCCTCTGTACAAATGGGCCTTGTACCCCTTAAAGGCTTTGCAAAGACAGAAGGTACCTTGTATGTACCCTTATAGTTTAAATTGTAAATGAACAATGTTATTCATGTGGTTGCAGCCTCTGGAAAAAGGTTATAAAGTGAACTTAATTACAAATTCTTGGCCAGAACGCAGATTAATAGATGCCATTCTAATGCTCTTTCTTTGAGACTTTTTATTGACGCAAAGAATTTTGTGTTCCACTTGATTGTCTTGTTCCATACCAGATTCCAATTCATATTTAGGATATTTTTAGGATATCTATCCTTTTGACGATGTTCTTTGATCCATGAAACTGAAGATTATGATGTCATGAACTTGGAAGGGTTACAAGAGGAATTCGAAGGAAACAAGGATGCTACACGTGCCTTGATGCGTGTCAAGCAAAAACTTGATGGCTACGAGGGTGCATACATGGCCAGGTAAAGTTTTTGACATATTAATCAAAAGTGAAAACAGCAAAAGCTAACTCGTTCTTGGTTCACAATTTACCATGATAATATTTGCAACACTAATCGCTTTGTAGGCACAGCAATTAATACAAGATGCAATTGACACGGATCGTTTATCCCATATGTTCAAAATAGCCAAATTTTGTTCCAACTCTGGCTTTTGCGTGGTACACGACGAATAAATGAAGCAACAAGCTCAAGCCTATAATATATTACTTCTTTTGCTCATATTGCGTAGAGTAATATGGGTTATGAAGTAAAAGTATTTCACTGGATGTTTAAACAAGTTCGATTTCTTGCAATTAAGCTGAAAATATTAAGTCCAAGGTTTTAGCCAAGTATCTGTGTATGAAAATATCCAATATGTTCTATCTATTGGGGAGAATACTAAGATCCCTCTGGATTTAAGGAACCCCTTTCTTTGGATCTTGTTGGTGCTATGGAAAAATAGGAATAAGTTCTCCATAGATGGCGAGATCTTTGAACTATTTTTTGGACTGGTCGATGGTTTTGGAAATCATAGCAATGAGCCAATGAACAGAGGACTATATCTCATTAAACAAAGTGTAACAAAGTGGAATTTGACTCAATCGTATGTAGCATCCGGTCATACGGAATGGTTACATGAGATCTTTGTTAGTGAGATGGGGAGTTCCTCTGTTTAGTTTGTTTGGCTCTTTTTGTGAGCTGAGTCTGTTTTGGCCTTTTTGTTTGGCTTTCTTTTGTACAGCTCCTTAGATAGTGAACTTGTGATGCTAAAAGCTCTCTGATATGTTTCGTTTGATCAATATTAATCATAGATGAAAAAATAAAAATAACATCCGAGTGATCAATATTAAACAGGATGTGTCATCACAAGCTTGTCGAGCATTACAAGGAAGTAAGGAACCACCACATCGCAACAAACAAGGCACTGTTCTGTAATATGCTCCAACATTTTCCTCCTCACGGTGTCTACGGTTGCAGGAAGTGCTGCCCATTCAAAGCTAATGTCTTTAAATCTCTTGAATAAAAGTTAAAAATACAAGAAAATAAATAAAATGTTCAACATGGAACATGTAGCAACATAGAATTTGACTTGTATATCTATTGCTAGAGTGTTCCGTGTGCCATCTACCAAAAGTAACTCCTTATATCAAATAATTAATAATTAGTTTATTTAAGAAACGTTGACCAAATGAGAAATTATTTTATAGACAAAAGACCGAAGAAAAAAAAATATATATATATATGTAGCTTCTCAACTCTTCATAATTCACTGGTGAATGTCCTCGTGTAAGAAATGGTGATCCTTTTTGACGTTTTCCCCTTCGAATCTCAAGGCTTCTCCTTGTCCCTTCTTTTTCTTGTCTTCTGTGGTTTCAGGAATGGTAGTGTTAGTTAGGTTATGTGTTCTTGTCCTCTTGTTTATTTGTGTTCGTTATGCTGAATTGTGGTTATGTAAGCTCAGTTTAGTCTCTTCCTCGGGCTTTCTCTTTTGAAGGAATTCTAATGGTGGGTTCTGTTAGAGGCTTCTGTTTGTAACCATTTTCCGGCATCAACTGTTCTACGGAAATGATCTTCGGATGCTTTTGGTGAAGAGCTTTCTTGTGTTAATTTGAAGTCTCTATTACTAGTCATTTTCTCTGTTTTTAAGATTTTCCTTTATGTTTGCCCTTTTGAGTATGTGTTTTTCACTGGTTTTCTCCACCTTATACACTTGTTTATAGTGGTTTCATCTTGCACTTGTTTGTAATAGCTCCTTATGATATAAAATTAAACACTCTTGTGAAAGAAAAAAAAAGAAAAAAAAACACATAATTTTCTTCTATTACTATATTAGTATTATTTATTTATATTTATTAAATAAAAAAATACGTTTTTTTTTTTGGTCACGAATAAAAAAAAAAAAACGTTATTTATTGCTAATGTTGACTTAAAAATTAAAATACATTATTCATTGCTAATGTTGACTTCCCTGCCGCTGCCACAAAAAGTTACCCCTTAAATCAAATAAATTAATAGTTTTTATAAGAAACGTTGACCAAATGAGAAATTATTTTATAGACAAAAGAGTGAAAGAAGGAAAAAAAAGAGAATCTGTGCAGCTTCTCGACTGTTCCATAACTCACTCCAATAAACTTTGTTTGATAAATTGCCAACTATCCTCTCTATCTATAAATCTCATCACATCTTTCTCCATTTTCCTTCGTATCATCTCCTCACGTTCTCACCAATTCTAAATCCCCAATCTTCTCTATTCCGCAGGTAAAATTTTCTTCAATATATATATGTTCTCATTTATAATTATGTTCAATTTTTCATTATATACTTATAGATCAAAACTTTGCATGTTCATTTAATTACTTATGTCCGAATGGTTACAGGGATCTCTGTCTTGTCTGATCTGTCTCTCTGTGTCTGTTCATCAACTATGGCACATATCCTTTTCTTGAAATGTTACATTTATATTACGTTACATTTTTTAGTTTTTATTATATAGTTTTCATTTAACGGATTAAATGAAGAAAAAATTAAAATAGGAGAATTGTTATTTTCTGTGATATTTGTTTGGCTTTAATTGAAGCAAACGTGGAAACCAAAGAGAACGTGATCGTGAAAGAGCTCAAGCTAGATGTAATCACAAGCCGAAGCAACCTAAGAACGATGGATTAACTCCTGAACAACGTCGCGAAAGGTAATTATTATAATCTCTAATTTTTATTAGTGTATTTTTGTCAATTTTGATAAGCCTAGAAGGCGAACACATGGATTAGGTTGTGGTCTTGTGGAATTAACTTACAATTTTGTGCTGAACCGGACTGGTTTAAGCGAATTTGAGAAGTTAAATTGGTTTAATGTTGTATATAAGAGAAGTTGAGTATTAGGGGGATGTATTGAACCGAGGATTTTAAGAGATTTTGGGATATTCTTAAATCCCCTGT
>OVAQ01002779.1:0-11595 GCA_900406345.1 Erysimum cheiri | reverse complement strand
ACCGTTTTGTAATGGGCCAGAGGCCAAGCCCATTTGGGAAGAAAAAAAAAAAAAAAAACTTACAGGTATAAAAGACGTATATACTACTTGTAAAAAAGAAGGAGACGTGCAACACACGCGTGTATATTGACATATTTTTTTTTAATGTACTTAAGAAAGTCTATATTACAAGATTAAAATTCTGGAGGTTAATAATGAAGTAAAAAGGGATTATGTATAGTTGCAATGATATTTTTGTGAGTCGTCTAACTCAATAGATTTTACTGGATGAATAAGTTGACTTTAAGCATAATCTTACGTGATCTCGATTTCTTAACAAGACTCTACAGTATACTTGTCTACAGTATACTTGTCGACAAAAACAGCAAGAGTATTTATTTATATTATGTTACATTTTACAATAGTCAATCAGATGGCGGATGTTAATGTGTAATGCTGCAGTGCTCAGGGTTGTCATTGGTATTGGACAATTATAAGCTGTTTAGTNTTTTTTTTTTTTTTTTTTTTTTTTTTAATAAAACTTATATTAATATTTAAAAATTTACAAATGCCTTCCAAATTTATTGGGTTCAGCCCTAGCCCAATCACATAAACAAGAGTTACAAAAGTGGCTAAACGGAGAAAGGTACTTCGCCGGCGACACGAGCTCGGATCTTGGTTGAATACCGGCGAGCGGAAGAGCCACACCATTAGTACCGGCGATTACAAGATCCACGGTTTTCCCGGTGGCGACACCAGATCGGCGGAGTTGACGGAAGTAATCGGTTCCCGTCGCCTAGCTTTCTCCGGCGTGCCACCAGTCCGCTACAGATCTCCCGACATGGTGAGCCTCCGACGGGCCAGATCACCGTTGGCCGCTCCTGAGTAAGCTAGCGAGCCAAAACTCAGATCTATCCCCCATGTCCCCAGATCCATCTCTTCCGATTCGCCGGAGCTGAATCCTTCACTTTCCGGCCGACAGAAACCGCTTTCGCGGTGACCGGTCCCCGTTAGCTCAAACCACGACTTCCAGATCTGAATCCATCAAGGCTAACCATGAGTCCAAACCTCCATCAACTTCCGAAGCAGTCACCTCCATCGACGCCGGTGGTTGAGCCGTGAGAGGTGAATCCCGGGAGAGCATCGACGTCTTCAACCGAACCTCGCCGCGGAGCCTCTCTCCGCCATAGAACGAGGCGGCGACTGCATCGATGGAGAATGAACTCACATCGTCGGAAAGTGGGATTCTGCTCACTCCTCCTGCCGCCGTGACCGACCAGGACAGACATGAAGCGCAGGCCAAGGATGGGAGGCTGGCCTCACGACGCCGGCACAAGGCCGAAGACGGAAACAACCCCCAGATCTGAAGAAGGAAGCGGCGAGAGTTAGTTTTGATAAGCTGTTTAGTTTTGATAAGCTGTTTTCATCTGATTGAAAGCCAATCCAAAGTAACTATTAGGACATAAAGTCCCACATCGGAAGCTGGAAGGGATCCTAAGCAATATATAAGGGATATGGGCCACTCCACTCATTGTCAATTGGTTTTGAGTTGGAAGCACATAGAACTTAACATGGTATCAGAGCCCGATCCACACATGTCCAACCCGATCCGACCCAAAGATGGTCCAATTATCGACAAGGCCCAAAAATGGATGTTGTCGATCCAAGCCCGAATATTCCGAGATTAATGGCCAAAGAGCTATCATCTCGAGGGGGCGTATTAGGACATAAAGTCCCACATCGGAAGTTGGAAGGGATCCTAAGCAATATATAAGAGATATGAGTCACTCCACTCATTGCCAATTGGTTTTGAGTTGGAAGCCCATATTCTAATATGGTATCAGAGCCCGATCCACACATGTCCAACCCGATCCGACCCACAGTTGGTCCAATTATCGAAAAGGCCCAAAAATGGATGTCGTCGATCCAAGCCCGAATATTCCGAGATTAATGGCCAAAGAGCCATCATCTCGAGGGGGCGTATTAGGACATAAAGTTCCACATCGGAAGTTGGAAGGGATCCTAAGCAATATATAAGGGATATGGACCACTCCACTCATTGCCAATTGGTTTTGAGTTGGAAGCCCATATTCTAATAGTAACTATATATAGAAAACTCGTACTAAATTCAGTGTGAAATATTTATTTGAAGCGAACCGGAAAAGAAAATAAATGAATATAACATGAATTTATTTGTAAATAATTATACATTTGATTAAAAACCGCAATATTCAAACCTAAACCATATAAAACAAATACATATTAAGTCAGCTATATTTCTGCTGCCTCTCTTATTATTAATCGAAACTCTGTAAAACTTGAAAGGTCAAACAGCAGATAATCGAAACCTATACTATATTGGACATACCAAGACATGTGGTGATGGTTGTCTAGCGACTACTGATAAATACTAGTCCCGTCTTGATTAAAAAGTATCTCTCAATCTATAGCTATACCCATTTTCTCTTTTGGGATCACTAAATTATGTATGATTATATATGTTGTGTTTCAACTTTATTTATTAAGTTTTGGCAGTCTGGATCCCTTTCTGGATATGACCAAACTAGTTGTGGTCAAATAAATTGAGGGGTAAATGGTGAATGATTCTTATTAAGGCAACAAAATGGAGTCTACTTATGATTCAAACTTTAATAAGGTCTCTCTAAAGTTAGCCCCCAACAAAATCATCTTCAAATTAGCACACGATTTATCATTTCTCTTTCCAACAAAAAAAAAAAGAGCTTCCTGTTACAACCAATTATTCATCTTTTCGCTATGTATTATAGTATTCAATTCCTAATTTTTCTCTTATTGTCGGAAAAAATATCTTAGGTATATAGATTTAATAAAAAAAATTGCGACCAATTTAACAAGATACAAGGTATGGTCACCTACAAGTAGAGAAAAATAATGTTGTGTTAACGTCTAATTATGCCTGTTTTTGAAAAAATTTAGATAACGTTTAGGAAAATAATCTAAACTTTGGTTGTCCTTTATGTGAATTAGCGATTGTTTGACACACAAGCCACTGAAATTGATGTTTCGTGCAGACACTTGTTCCATTGCCTTTCAAGATCTTTTGTGTCTTGTCCACTATATAGTGTGTGCGTGTGTATCGCTAATCAGTTATATTATTTAATATGGACTAAGTAAAGACGGGTCCTTCATTTTGGCATGATGAGTGATACGTAACGGGTGATTGAAACCAATATAGGAGAGGCTGATTACCGAATAGTATACTCGCTAGTCGCTAGTCCTTTTTTGAACTGCGCTAATATGGTGAACTCTATTTGTTTGTGTGCTGTATTTCGTTCTAATTAAAACATTATTGAACTTTCCTTTATCTCTGTAATGTATCAGAGTTCACAAAATATTGACATCCATAGAGGGACAAAGAAGTTGATATTACATTGAGAAATTTATTGACAAGCTCATGTGGTCAAACAAATCTGCGCAACGATTGTTGTCTTCTCCGTCTGAAAGTAAATTTAACTCTTTGAAACTTTTTTCTTCAAAACTTCATATCTGTAAAATTGTTGGTTTTTGTACACAAGCTTTAATTAATTAAGGTATTACAATCTTCTTTAAACTCCATGGTATCCTAAAGTCCAAGTTAATTGCATAGCCTAAATAAGTCTGTTGCGTTTGGCTCCTAGTGTCGACCCCAGCGATAGTTGTCGTTTGAGATGCCAGAGATTGTAAAACGATACAGATTTAATATAGATTATTAACCCCGAATTAATTTTAGTTAATTTTCTTTATCAACTTCCAAATTAAATATGAGGAAAATTTATCCCTCTCAGGCTCTCGCCTTGAAATTTTGGATGGCATAAACAACTAAAAAATGTTAATGTCATCTTCTTTTGATTCTCAACTATCAACTGATGTCGCCAATCTTTTAATAACATGATTGGTAGCTTTTGAAGTGATACATTTTTTATTTCTAACATTTGGAATGACTAAATGTCTTTGCATTATAGGTAGTGTTACTGTTAACATAATTATGCGGAATCCAAAATTTACATTAATCCATTTCGTAATTCAGTAAGTTTAATGACCCATGATTTCATTGTTTTTTTTTGTTTTTTTCTCAACCATGTTTCATTCATGGTATAATAATTATGTCGTCCTATATATTCTACATATTTGTTACTCATCTTTTTGCATTTCGACAATATTATCAACCAGAACTAACATATGACCAAATGGAAAATGAAGATCAAGGCAGAATTATATTTGAAAAATAAAATAGAAACACATCCAAACTTGCATGCGCAAACATAACCCATAAATCTCCCTGTCATTAAAAGAACACAAGAAAACAGGACAGAATCAGACGCATACTAACTAGATCTCTCACATACACAGATTCACAGATACATACACGCATACATACAAAACAAGACACAAACTCTCATCATCTTTCTCGTTCATTATGCTTACAATCATGATTCTTGGTCTCGTAACCCGCATGCTCCTCCTTCTCTATCCTCCAAAATCTCTCCTATAAATACCACTTCTCACCCACTAATCACCACCAGCTCTCTCTTCTCTCTCTACACACACAAACAGATACATTTCCTCTGCTCTGTTCTTGCAACTTCCTCTGTTCTGTTCCTAACATCTTCTTCTGATCTTTGCAATGGCAGTGTCTGGGTTCGAGGGATTCGAGAAAAGACTCGAACTTCGATTCTTCGACGATGACAACCCAATCACCAATAACCCAATGGGACTCCGTCTAATCGAGTTCGAATCTTTAGACCAAGTCTTAAACGAAGTGCAGTGCACGGTAGTCTCCGCCGTAGCGAATCGTAGCTTCGACGCTTACGTACTCTCCGAGTCGAGCCTCTTCGTCTACCCAACAAAAATCATCATCAAAACATGCGGCACCACGCAACTCCTCAAATCAATCCGACCGTTGATCCATCTCGCGCGTAACCTCGGCCTCACGTTACGCGCGTGTCGCTACTCGCGAGGAAGCTTCATCTTCCCCAAATCACAGCCTTTCCCTTACACAAGCTTCAAAGACGAAGTCATTGTCGTCGAAGAAAGCCTCCCTAAATCTCTCTGTTACCGTAAAGCCTCCGTCATGACACCTTCTAATAACCCCTCACGTGCTTGGCACGTGTTCACCGCGAGCGCTGACGTGGAATCCGAGGAACCAGTCGTCGTAGTGGAAGTCTGTATGACGGAGCTTGACCGAGTCAAGGCTCGGAGCTTCTTTAAACGGAAAGGCGACGAGAAAAACAACAGTGATTCCGCCGGGAAAGAGATGACGCGGCTGAGTGGTATCGATAACATAAACGCAAACGCGTTTATTTGCGATTTCGCGTTTGATCCTTGCGGTTACTCTATGAACGGCGTCGACGGAGACCGTTACTCAACAATCCACGTCACGCCTGAAGACGGTTTTAGCTACGCGAGCTTCGAGTGCGGTTTGTCTCTCTACGACGACGGTCACGAAGACATCTCTGAGGTTTTGAGCCGCGCCATTGATGTTTTCCGGCCAAGTGACGTCTCGGTCGCCACCACTTACTGCGGCGAGGATTATAACCACGAGGTGACAAAGCGCGTGGAGCGCGTGTTAGCTAAGAAGCTTGGTCTTAAGTGCCGAAGCCGACTAATGGATGAGTATCCAGGCTCCGGAACCGTTGTTTATCAGTCGTTCACGCCTCGTCGGAAATAGTCTTCGCCGGAGGAGTAAAAAAGGAAAAAGGTTTTTATTAGGTTTAAATTAGCTGAGAGGAGAAAAAGAAACAGGTGATGACGTGGAGGGAGATGATTGGTTGACTTGGGTAAGGAGGCTATAAGTGGGAACATATGATCATGCACCCCACTTTGCACTTGTGGCAATGTCACGCCTAAGCATTTTTGAGGTTCAGTGTTGTAGAATTTTAGTGGGGGAGGGTAAAAATGCTTTGCTCTGTTTTTTTTTTTCTCTCTTTCTTTTTCTTTTCTTTTGTTTCTTCGTATGTTTGTTTTCTATATTTTCAATTTAAATTATCTTAAATCTCTATATCAGACTGTTGATATACGGCTTAATTGTTCTTACTTTATATGGTTACAAATTCATTCACCACCCTAAAGAAGTAAGTAGTCTTGTTACTTCAAGTAAACTAAAGAGATTTGAAATATGTTGTAGAATATTTTCAAATTCTTCTTACTGCTCTTAAATATATGTTTTGTCGTTACTCGTTAGTCTGAATTAGATTTAGCGCCACACTAATATTTGACATCTATAAGTTCGTTCCAATTACTGTTAGCATCATCATTAAGTTTTACAAATTTGAAGTATTTACCGTCGTATAATATTGTTGCTTGTCTACGTCATTTTAATTCGTCACGGATTTTAGCGCAAAACGACTACACCGAACACGATCAAGGAAAAAACTCAAAGAATGAAATAAAATTTAAAATGATGCACAAAATTTCGAGGTCCAATCCAACTTAAAATTTTATGACCCCAATATTTGCATAATAGTAAGAGTTTGGCANGTTAAAAAAAAAAAAAAAAAAAAAAAGAAAAAAAAGTAAGAGTTTGGCAGCCTTAGGCAAAGTGCCTCTTTTGTATGTGTTTGACATTTAACCGTTAGAAAAGTCGAATGGAATAAAATTTACAATAAAAACTTCCTTAATAAAAACCATTAAAATCCAATGAATCCAAAACTCATAAAGTAAGGTTACACTTTTTGTTGCTGACCTTCTAAAAAGACAATTAACATGTAATTACTTTTAATAATCGCGCATGTAAATTTTCCCACCCCAACCCAACATATCAAAATCCAGTTTGCACGTGACAATAATTGGCCAAAAGTAAACCTTAATTTTTAATATTTCCACTGCCAAAACATAACTTATCTCAGTTCATCCAAAGTAAATATAAGTACTGTAATAATCAAAATCAATCTTTCAAAAAGCTTCTTTGCTCTTCTTCACCGTCAATTCATATATATATTCTTACCATCACACTGTTCATGCTCTAATCAATAACATAGAGAAGCAGCATGGAATTAAAAGGATATATATATAACTTTGTCAAAGAAGACAAAACTGTTCACAAACCAAGCTGTCTGAACATTGAACTAACACATCACAACACCATTGCTGTTTTCTTCTACCAAACAACCCTATGAACACTTAACTTGTCGGAAAGAAAACTACAAGAGATGACAGCAAAAAGAAAGATTCTCTTCAATAAACCAAAATCAACAAGCAACAAAGCAAAACCAAGATTAAGAAGATTACATTGTATCAAAGCTTGTGCATTTTGCAATCCCCGCAGCAATAACAATTAATCAGAGGAAAACCCTTCTTTTATTCAATTTCGCAAGACCGTGAACATCATATAAATGATAATACTCATATGGTTACTCTCTAAGAAGTAACTAATCAGGTGTGGATTTCTCCCTAACCTCTGTCATTTCTTCATTCTCCTTTCATGGCATTCCTTCAAAGCTTGAACGTCTTTGGAACAAACAACAAAAGCTTATCAGTTCATTGATCAATCAGCCAGTTCCTCAGACACATTAACTAGTCAAATAGTTATCCCAATTTTGTGCAATTAGGTAAAAACCCTAAACCCCTTCAGGATTCAGAATTTAAGATATAGAGCAACGTACGTTTCTGGCAAGATTTCCAATCCCTATTGCTATCAACAAGACAATCCTGCAAATTCAAGAGAACAAAGCCAAAATTAACGATTTGAGGGATTCGATCGGGGAAATCGAAGAAGTGATGATTAACAACATTTGAGGAACACAAACCTGTAAAGACAAGTAGAGAGAAGAACACTCCTTGAGCTGTTTCACATTCTCGTCGTCGTCGTCTGCATCCATTTGATGATTCGGAGGAGGAGAAGGTTGCGTCTCGGATTTGGGATTCTCTGTTACTTTCTCCATTTCAACGCGAATTTTTTTGGCTTCTTCAGTTGAGAAAATAAATTCAGAAATCAGAAAACAAAAACACTCCGTTGTTTTCTTATGGGCTTTTATATTGAATAGAAAGCCCAAGCCCAATTAGTTGTGTATTATAAGAAGAACCTCTGTGAAGTGGTCGTCGACATGTAGGTAACCAGAAGAGTACACATGTACAAGGAAGTTTGTTTCTCTCTAATGACTTCAGGTCCACTAACCTTTGTCGGGTTGTCCGGAAACCCACCAATGTGGGAGCTATCACAATCAATAAACTACCCACAAAAACTATTTTTTTTCATTTTGATATATCGAAGATAATGTACAAAAAATGGTACTTGTTGTTCCAGCTCTTTTGTCTTGTAAAGATGTTGACAATTGAAAAGAAAAGATTAGTCTGTTGCTCTAAATTTAGGAATCAAAACATTTATCAAACTAAGGAGAATATTCTCTGGAAATTTTCTGTCTAAAATGCAAAAATGGATTTGATTTTCATCTAAAATTAAGAAACAGAGAAGAGAGGCGGATTTTCAGTTATAACAAAAAGAGAAGATGAGGTGTAAGAGAAAACCAATGATCATGTCTTCTTCTTCCGTTACTTTCTCTCTCTTTCGTTAGTCTCTTCTCTTTCCCTTTTTTGTCTCATTTTCTGTCTCCATTCCATGGAAGGCGTTCGAGACTCATCAGGAACTCTTGCTTCCACCACGACTTCGTCCTCGTCTCCCTCCTGGTAATTTTCTTTCATTTTTATCTACACATCAAATTGTTTAAGAAACAAAGTTCTTTGTAGAAAAAGATTTGCAAATGATTATGTACCGTGTATCGCAAGTCATATGAAAATTTTGTTTGGTACAAACTCAGCGATGTAAACGTCGAGAATCGTGGAAAACAATTTACTCCTCTCTCTACAAGAAGATCTCGAGCCGGCTTCTCTGATTCTTTCTCTTCTCATGGTAATTAATAATTGCATCAATAGGTTATTAAGAGACTTGAAATTTCATTGTCCTTGGCTAAAAAGATTTCATGAAATTCGTTTTCTCTGCACCAGATTTATCAACATTCTGCCCAGATGAAGAAATAACAACATTCCGCCCCAACAAATCCGAATCAGACGATGACTTATTAAGGAGCATAGAATCGGAAACATCATCTTCGGTGGTGAGCACGTCAGACTCATCATCATCAGAAGCTCAGCATCATCATCACCATCATCATCATCATCATCATCATCATTCGTCTGCAGGTCCCAACAACGGTCACTGGCGAGGTTTCTTCCGTTTACTCAAGAAAGGATCATCCGCAATGCCATTCAACACGTTCACACCTCTCAAAGGAGTCCCCAAACTGACCAGGCGTAAGAGCAAACGCATAAGAGACAACATGGTCCCTGTTATACCTGCTCTTGACACTGAGGACTTGTTCTACTTCAAACCCTCCTGGAGAAACTTCTCTCTTCAAGATATTCAAACCGCCACAAATGGCTACAGCCGTGGTCCGGAAATCTCTAAAGAACCCTTGTTACATTTTCAATCAATGCTTGTTTATTAAGTGACGTAACATTAAAACTGCATGTGGATATTATGTATGGCAGAGAATCTGATCGGAGAAGGAGGATATGCGGAGGTGTATAAGGGACAAATGCCAGATGGGCAAATAGTGGCGATAAAGAAGTTGAATAGAGGTTCTGCAGAAGAGATGACGATGGATTATTTGTCGGAACTTGGGATCATAGTTCATGTAGATCATCCAAACATTGCTAAACTTATTGGCTATTGTGTTGAAGGAGGAATGCATCTTGTTCTTGAGCTATCTCCTAATGGAAGCCTCGCTTCTTTGCTCTACGGTGATAATTCTCTTTTTATATGATGTTTTCCGAGTCATCTAAAACTATTTGATAAAAAAAAGAAAAACCGTTTTAAAACCTAACAAACATCCTTACAACATTTTTTAGAGGCGAAGGAGAAATTGAATTGGAGCGTGAGATACAAAGTGGCGATAGGAACAGCAGAGGGACTGTACTATCTCCACGAAGGATGTCAGAGAAGGATCATTCATAAAGACATTAAAGCTTCTAACATCCTTCTCACTCAGAACTTTGAGGCTCAGGTAAATGATTATTAAGAGAAATCTAAGATCTTCACAGCCTAATTAATAGTCTTTTGAAGTTATGATTATGAAACAAGAGTGAACTAGAATCTAATCTTTTGTCTTTGACAATAGATATCTGATTTTGGGCTAGCGAAATGGCTACCGGACCAGTGGACTCACCATACCGTATCAAAAGTCGAAGGAACATTCGGGTTTGGAATCTCTCTCATTGATTTAGATCATACACACGAATTCACAAATCTTTTTTGATCATACACACGAATTCACAAATCTCTTTTGTTTCATAACATATATCTATCTTACATAGTTTCTTATGTGTTCATGATCAGTTACCTCCCCCCGGAGTTCTTCATGCATGGGATAGTAGACGAAAAAACAGACGTATATGCTTATGGTGTCCTGCTTCTTGAACTCATTACCGGTAAACAAGCCCTCGACAGCTCACAACATAGCCTTGTCATGTGGGTATGTGTTGTGACTCTCACTTAATCCCTAGCTAGCTACATAGAATCCTAACTTTCTTCACCTAGATCTGGATTAGGATTTCAGAACCAATTGATAATTAATGAGCATGTTCTCATATTTTTTTCAATGTGAAATTACTAACATGGGTTATCTATGTTATTGCAGGCCAAGCCACTGATCAAAGAGAACAAGATCAAACAACTTGTTGATCCGATTCTGGGAGATGACTACGACGTAGAAGAGTTGGACCGTCTTGTCTTCATAGCTTCCTTGTGTATACACCAAACCTCCATGAACCGGCCTCAAATGAACCAGGCACGCATAACAAGACATTCAATTCCATCATTTAGTTACCACATTTCTTTTATACTAAAGTAATTAATTTGGTGATCACATGTATATATATATATATACAGGTTGTGCAGATTCTGAGGGGAGACAAGTGCAGCTTAGATCAGCTAAGAGAGCGAGAAAACTCAAAACTCCAGAGGACTTACTCTGAAGAACTATTGGATAACGAAGAATACAACTCGACAAGATATTTGAACGATATTCATCGACACATGGAGACCGTTCTCGGAACATCTAAAGACTCGTGAAACATCCTACTTGCTAAATGCAAAAGAATGACTTCACTGAGTCCATATTTGTTCACTATAGAATTTACATGAATGCTGAGGATTTCGAGACTAATCCAATCCGCATTGGATAACAATTCAGATAGAGAAAGGACTGAAAAAAGTTCAATATTGCTTAAAATATGTTGTACCATGGTGTATGTATTTGATCATGATCATGATGTTGTGTTCTTTTCTTTCTTTCCATCTTTGACTTCAACTATTGTTTTGTTAATGGTTTTTTTTGTATGAATTTTTGTTCTTCATTTTTGGTATTCACGTATCATTTAAAGGTTACGTGCGGAACATATATCCGATCCTAAAACATAAAAAAAAAAAAAACAGAGGAAGTAGTACTTTACAAGAAGTTGGTTTCTTCTTAATTTGTAAATTTTAATCCGGTCTGAATAGTACAAACATAAAAGAAAGTCCGCAATGTCAAAGGTTTTTCAAATGTTTCCACAATTTTATTGTACAAAATGTTTATTTTCCTTAACCACAGTTACTAGCCATGG
>OVAQ01002777.1:0-11601 GCA_900406345.1 Erysimum cheiri | reverse complement strand
TCCTATTAGTATCAGAAACCTACACAACAAAGTCTGGATTCTGTTCCTTTTGAGAACAAGTAACCATTGAGTCCAATCTAGTTTCAGCTTCTCTGTTTCATCTATGGGATATAGCACACATATATACTTCTCCTCATATATTGATTTCATTATCTGAAATGAAGTTAAAGAAAAGATAACAAGTTTGCTAACTCATTTGATAACTACAACTCTTAAGCTCAACATTATCAATCTCCAACACATCAGTGGGAAAATCACATCCACCGTCGATCAGCTTCTTCTTCTTGGTCGTCTCCGATTCTTGTCCACCAAGCAAATCACACGGCTTAGGATCAACACCACTCGTAACACCTTCAACATCACTACACATCCAAATAGCTTTCTTATGCTTAGCCGCCATAGAAATGGTAGCATTGGAGATACAAATCCCAGTAAAAGGATCTCCAGAGATTCCTTCTAACCTTCCCGCCATGGAAACATTGTCAGCAACGATATCTCTGTAATTAATCCCGGTTATCTCCGGTAGAGCGTGAGGATCGTAATGAGAATCAGCATGAGCTTTGTAATTTCCGGTCATCCAAAAGACCCATTTCATCGTGTGTAGACTCATTCCTTTAACGTATATGTTCTTCACGAAAGCTCCTCTTCCCACGGCCGTTTTTATCCGTACGCCGGATTCCGTTTGGTAAGCCGTGATTTCTGAGGCTCTCACATCTTCGATTCCGCCGGACATTTCGCTTCCCAGCGCGATCGCGGCGCTGTAAGGTGAAATACAAGTCAATCGACGGATCACCAGGTGCTTCGTCGGCATTCCGAACGCGATTCCGTATTCGTCCCATCCGCTTTTCACGGCGATGCAATCGTCGCCGGAGATTATGTAACAGTCTTCGATCCTCGTGTTCGTGCAAGAATCTGAACAACATTTAATCAATTAATATTAAAGAAACTGGAGGAATTGAAAATAGCGATTCGATTTGATCGGCGGCGACGAACCTGGATTGATACCGTCGGTGTTCGGAGATTTCACCGGCGCGATGATCGTTACGCCTTTCACGATGATATTGCTGCCACGTAGGATGATGTTTTTATTAGTAATAATCTTATTTAATAAATATATTAATCGTGCGGTGGTTATGGTGTGGGTGCATGGTATCTAGATGAGAGTGTGAAACAGGAGATAATTATACCTACTGTACACTGGGTGGATATTCCACGATGGAGAATCAAGGAACGTTAGATTAGAAATCTGAATGGTATCTGAGAACATTAACTCAATCAGGTACGGGCGAGTGTATTTTAGCTTGCCACCGTGGAATTTTTGCCACCAAAACGATCCTTGACCGTCGATCGTGCCGTTGTTCCCTGTAAAATAACATCCAACGGTTCCAGTTTTTTCCTTTCATTTTTCGGAATTAAAAGTTAGAAAAAAAAGAAGAATGAAACTTTTACCGGTGATGACTACGTCGGAGAGATTAGTTCCGAATATGAGACTAGCGAATCTTCCGCCGGCGGCGTCACGTCCTCGTCCGTACGAAGGCAAAGCCTTTAGAATTGGGTATTCGTTAATATCTTGAGCAGCGAGAAGAATAGCGTCTTTGTGAAGAAACAGAGTGAAATGGCTTGTGAGGTTGAAACTTCCGGTGAGCCATTTTCCGGCGGGGACAAAGAGCTGAGCTCCGCCTTCGGATGAGTATTGGCTGAGATGATCGACGGCGCTCTGGAACGCCTTTGTGTTCAAAGTCTTGCCGTCTCCAACGCCACCAAACTCTGTTATGGAGGCACTGTGGGATCTGCAGGTAATTGCTGTGTACTCGAATGTTTCTAATGACTGTAGTACCCTTCTTCCTTGAGAAGTGATTACGAGGTTCGAGAGGGTTATGATGGTAACTATGCAAGCGACAGCGAGTATCTTCATGTTTTGTATCTGAAAAGAAGAAACAAAATCAAGAGAGTCAGAATAGGAAAAAGTGTTTGTATCTGATTAGTTACTAAGTTAGTTAAAGAGGAGAATATAAAAGGTTGTGTCTTTTTTTCGTAGTTTGGTAAATGGGTGCATGTGAAAGGTTAGTAATTGTTGAAAAGTTTTCGGTTTTTTTAAGATTGGGAGCTAATCAATGGGTTTTTTAATGGTTTGCTGAACAACTTTTGGGTGAAGGAAAGAAGAGAGGTGTTAGTAACTTAGTGAGACATAAAGAACAGCTAATATTGAAAGCAAAATGGTGGGCTTGTTTATACATTTGTGTGTGTTTGTGTTTGAGAGAGAGAAAGAACATTACTTGTGAGTTGAGACTTGTGAGCCTTTGTGAATGTGGAGAGGCGAAATGGTTTGATGAGGATGGAAGTGGAGAGAATAAGTATTTATAAGCGGAGAAATAATGGAGAAAGATTCTAACTTTTTGGCTGAGTGTTTGATGATCTTATATGTTTCCGCAATGATTTTATCGGTTAGTGGTATCAAATATCAATTGATTGGGAGATAAAACGGTAACAGTGTCTTCAGAAAATGCTGAAATACTAGCAAACAGAGACATATCCTTATTATGGCTGATATACTACCAAACAGAGGCATATATATTGTTAGTATGGCCATGATTGTTTTAAACGTAAAATGAAATTCGAGTACTGACAACTAAGAGGAAACTAAGTTAACTTGCTCTGGTCTCTAGACTCTAGGCTGAATGGATTATATGTATAAGGCCCATATTTTCTGGTTCCAAAAAACTTAACAACTATGTCTAAATGGATTATTAGCTATAGACTCATTGCAAACATAGAGACAATCATGTTCTGTGCCATCACTCTATATCGAATTCCTAATCTCCTTCATTGCTATACATATAATAGAAAATCATAAGACGATCATTCGGCTCTATCACAGTATCTTCTTTAAATATGCGTCTTCCCAAACATATATAATCATAATTTGTTTNATATTTTCTGGTTCCAAAAAACTTAACAACTATGTCTAAATGTTATAACATTTTAGTCATCATTAGCTATAGACTCATTGCAAACATAGAGACAATCATGTTCTGTGCCATCACTCTATATCGAATTCCTAATCTCCTTCATCGCTATACATATAATAGAAAATCATAAGACGATCATTCAGCTCAATCACAATATCTTCTTTAAATATGTGTACTCTTCCGGTCTTCCCATTTCCCAAACATATAACAATCATAATTTGTTAAAACGATGAGAGAATGTGAGGTGAGCAACGTCAATTCCTCTATTTCGTTTGTTTTCAGACTCACGGGTTTTAATGTTTCGGTTTTTAATTTTTTCTGAAACGGATATATAATACAAGAATGGGCGATTGTCTCCTTGCGACTTGTGACTTGTGAGAGAGTAGAGTACAAACATCACTATTGTTTCTTTCGACGTGGCTACTACATTTTACACACCATCTTATACTACTCGATAGTTACTACTTACGGCAATTAGATTTGTTTTCTTTCTAAAAAAAAAATTAAAAAGAAAATTTATGACATCAACTGAAAATTATTCGACATGGACTATGCAAATATTGAGGCATACAAGAACATCTATCTCCAATAATGCGCACACATATATATAGGAATGAGAATATGTCAGGCCATGTTACGTCAAAAGAGAAGCTTACAAATACATGAATATATANACAAGAACATCTATCTCCAATAATGCGCACACATATATATAGAAATGAGAATATGTCAGGCCATGTTACGTCAAAAGAGAAGCTTACAATTTTACCAAAAAAAAAAAAAAAAAAGAGAAGCTTACAAATACATGAATATATATTAGATTATCCTTAATATATAGTCTAATTTTTGTAATTGTTGTTTTATTGTTTGCAAAGTAGGCTCTCGTGAACTTTGGGGGTGTCCCACTTTCACTCCACTCATCCCACTTATGCCGACCCACTTCTCACGCCTCCATTCTTACTCACGCTCACGGGTGCTTATGCTTATCTTACTTTTCAGTTTTTTAATACAAAAATCTGTTGCTTTCACGGCAAAAAATATCGAATTTTTATCTCCCTAAGCCTAATACTCCTATTTGTAATAGCTTCGACTAGAAAAATTAGATCTAGTCAGCATTCTTATACTCTTGTTTCAAAATATCGATTTGAATAAACAGAGATGCTANTACTTTTCAGTTTTTTAATACAAAAATCTGTTGCTTTCACGGAAAAAAATATCGAATTTTTATCTCTCTAAACCTAATACTCCTATTTGTAATAGCTTCGACTAGAAAAATTAGATCTAGTCAGCATTCTTATACTCTTGTTTCAAAATATCGATTTGAATAAACAGAAATGCTATATTGAATAATACATTTACATGTAATGTACGTTGCCTTTTTATTTTGGACAAAAAGGATGGCCCAATAAAACGAAAACGGCCACTTTCCGATGGAATATATTACACGTACATTCCACAAAATGCAGGAATTTTTAATTTTCGATTTCTAGGATGTAACATTAATGGATTATTCAGGTCAGATTTTTTTTCTTTCTATTGTGACCAAAATGACTAAAAATATACAAGTAAAAGTCAATGTGAGGGGAAGTATTTCTTATTTCTTCTGAAATTATGTTTATCTACACGAACGTGAAAACTCAGGCAGAAAAATTGTTTAATGTGAAAAAGTTTCAATAATATAAAATTTATCAAGAGATGGAACCTCTATTACTTTCTTCTCGTGAGGTCGCTGAGAGCTTTTCCTCTAAAATCTGAAGTAAGCCATGGTACTGAGCGAAACCCAAGTGAGACTGAAACAAAGAACAAGTTTTTAAAGAGGAGAGCGACACGTGACGACGAAATGGGGCATGGAAACAAGAGTTGGTTACCTGTAATGTCATGCTATATGCTTTCCACAACCGTAGATCATACCGGAAAATATCATAAAGAACCTGCGTTGTGATGAATAAATTAACAGTTTGGTCATGTCAATGTGATGCTTTAAAGTCGTGATGATGGTGGAAATTAAAAAGATTTTACCTCGGAACGTTGTAAAAGAGTGGCAAGAACAACTATCCATTCTTTGAACTTGACGGAACACATCTGAGCCAATAGAAACTCTGCATCTAGCCGGTTCTGTAGCTCACTCATTTGCAGCTGAGGGATTTTAATAGTAGAATTTGAGGTAAGATAAAGTTACTCAAAAATGCATTGACTTGCCATGGGTATCTATCTATGTTTCAAGCAGCAGACTGAGAAAACCAAGTTGATTCTTACCTTTTGCCCAATCAGTTCAAGTCCTGCAGCGAAATTCTGCAGCTGGGCACAACCATATCTTTCTCTTTGAAGAAAATCCTGGATTTTTGTTATTGATAGTGAATATATTACCTTATTGCAAGCAAAAAAAGGTGGATTGATTGTCTACGTACCACAATATCAAACTGGGTGCCTTTGACGAATGCAACAAGCTTTGATAGTTCTTTACCAGACATCAAGTAACTTGCATGACTTTCAAGTATGCTCTTTACAGAAGCAACATGAGGACTTTGCTCTTTGAATGAGGAGCTGCATTAGAGTCTCGTTATTCAAATGAATTTTATCAGAAGGCAAATGTATAACTCTAGAAAATCAGAGTTGCAGTTTCCACCTCTTATCGAGTGATGATTTCTTGTGGCTGGAACCGAAAATAAGAAACCCGAGAAGCTTAGGCGATAATGAATCTGATTCGGTTGGCGCCTGCTCAATGTCTCTTCCAGATCTTAGTAAGAACCTCACCTTACAACATAATTTTCACAGACAAACATCATTACTCAGGATTCACGCTTTGAATTTCCCAAATCAAACAAACAACAAGTATATCAAATACATACTAGTTCTCCAGCAAGATCATAGAGGGACTCATCAAGTGTCGCCTGCAAATATACATACAAACTTTCTTAAGAACAGAGAGAACAAAATTGACGAGAAAGGAGTCAAAAGATATAAAGTCTAAAGGCGACAGCCGAAATTACCTGCAATAGCCGTAATGCACAGTACTGACTGACAGCAACACCTTCTAGTTTGGCAATCACCTGCACCATTTCTATACTTAGTGTACGATTTATAACACAGCCTAACATGAGTTCTACAGTAATCTATAATAGCAACTCCATGCACTTTTTTTGTCCCAAATTTTTTTAATCAAATGAAGATTGACAATGCTACTTGCCTACTAACAAATAGGAGATTGTGTTTTGTTGATACACCATTATTTAATTAAACATACTCGAGGGTTAAGAACTTCTGAGTCTTACAAGTATATAACAAGCTGCGGTTCGATACCATCTTCGCTGGAAACAGTCCTCAAACAACCTAGAACCCAAAAGAGAATATCAAGTTTCATAGCATAGGATGCAGGTTAGCAACTGCTAAGTGTTTAAGTGTCTGTTACAGTAAAACCTAGTTTCATAAGCGTTATAAGAACAAAAAGAGAAACCAAAGGTGAAACACAGAGGCAGAAAAACATACGTTGTTGATATCCCAGCAGCAGAAAATAGATCAGCCCAGTGACGGGCATCGGTTTTTCTGGCTACATTCACAACCACATCATAGTACTCCGGAAAATTCTTTATTAAATCACAGGCTTTCCTCAAAAGGGATAACTTTTTAAGATGTCCAGGTCCTGAAATCTGGTTCCTATTCGGATTTGGCCTGAAATTTGTAATATGCCACATGTTTAGTAAAAAAATCAAATTAAGTGATGCAAGACAAGAAGGTTGAGTAAAAATTACAAAGAACAGAGATACTTCATAGAAATTAATAGTTATTGGATACCTAGAAATCTCTGCATCAAAAACAGTAAAAAGAAGCCACTCCAGGCAATGGGAGAAGTGAGGTTTCTCTGCAGATAATTGTGCTAAGAGTAACGCCTCTTCGTTTTTATCTCTCTGTCCACAATATGAAGGAAAAAACAGAATAAGATTCTGAGAAATTAAAAAAATTCGAGAAGGAGAAAAGACTTAAGGCAGAGAGAAGAGATCATTCTAACTTAGGAAAAGAGAGGTCGGGACCAACAATACCTGAAGGAGGTGGCGGAGCAGGCAATGTAGTATAGTCTGAGCCTGGGGTGTAGGTTCAAAACACGGAAACTCTGCGCTTGCCGTAAATGACATTCTCTGAGAAACTCCGACAACGACACCCACGTTTGGCAAAAGTCCCAGGGGATACACCTCGCGATCAAATTCCAACTCTGGATCCAACTAAAGGATGGAACATAAAAAAATGCATTTGAGTTGATAGATCAGTGCAAAAGTAAGAACTATATATAAGGGGGATGTGTTCGAATGTCAATGTCGTCAAACAATGATGTTGTGACGGACGATTAATCAGAACACAAAGACAAGCTACCGATGGCGGTGAAAAATGGACTCTACTAGCATGCATACCTGCAGGAAATCCTCTTGCATAAAAGGATCCTCTCCTAGAGAAGGATACCAAACCTGTAATAGAGAATCTCAGTGTTAAGCAAATTAGGAAAGTATGAAAGACAGGGATCAAATCGAGTACTGTCAGACACTCTGGGGCAGGGCAATCCTAGAAAGAGAAAAGTGGGCGTAGCAAGCAGCTCTGAAACAGAAGAATCACCTGCATTCCTCGGTGCCCATAATCTAGCCAAGATACTTCCTCGACAAGATTTGTCTTCTCCTCCGATTGACCACATGTCACCCAAAATAGTTCAACTGAGTCTGTAAGTTCCCTCTCTCGTCCATCAACCAAATCAAGAAGTGAAAGCTCCCCATTTCCCCTCAGTATAAGACATCTATGGAGACCACAAAGGCATTTAGAATGACAGCATAAACTGAAAGGATGTTCTACTCTATTGATGATTACCTTGAGGGTTCCCTGTCTGGCAAATCAGAAGACAAATTATCATTATCCAACTCGCATTCTCTCGGGTGCTGGTCAGGAACAAATCGCATTGCTGCTGGATGGCTCTTTGCAGTCATGATGGACAACTCTCTTACTGTGGAAAGCTGTTTGTCATTTAATCACTTTAAGGTGCATGAAAAGCAACTCAAGCGCTCACATTTGGAAGTTAAAAAAAAAAAAAATATTGTGCATGTCTACCGGAAATGATGCAGCAAAGAAGTGAACTGGAAACACTAACTACCTGTAGATCTGCTTTGCTTGAAGGTGTCAATTCACCATATATCTTCACATGGTAGACGTGGATGATAAACGGAAGATAAGATACGAGTATATAATCCTGGTAAACATCCATCACCATTGGTTTGCCAAGGAGCACTTTACGACAAAGTAAAGAGCTCTGATCAAGGTGATATCTTGGATAGAAAAGCAGTTCATATCTGCAATAATTAGCAAACATAAACGTGAAATGGAACAACAGTCAAAGACAGAAAATGCCCAGAAACGCTCATCACAATAAAGTTATGTAAAAATGTCTGGAAGAGTCGGAAGAGTCGCAAATACACTTCTACCCAAATGGCTTTTTCTCTTCTTTGTAAACATTAATAAATATAGCCAGTGAACCATGATTAGAAACTTATAAAGATTGGGCCTTACGTCTCAGAAGCTTCGATGTAGTTACAGATTACGACAATCTTCCCCAACCATAACAAACCCTTGCAATGAATCTGTTGTTCTTGACTGACATCTCCAAATACCCTCCACTTCTTAAACCTAACGTCATACAAAATCAGACCATGTAAACCAGCAACCGCCAAGTATTTCCCATCCTCGCTAGCTGCCACGTGTTGAACAGGCCAATTTTGGGTAATATAAGTAACCTGGACCAAGAAAACATATATACAAAATTTATTTCAAAAGTGATGCAATGAAGAGGCAAAAAGAGATAACGGATATGTAGATACTCAACTGGAAGTTTTAGATGTAAAAGCTTAAGCTCGTCAGTGTCCTCCGCCTGAACCATGAGTAGTCTATCATCACCATACATTACCTGACGAACATAGGTTTTTCCTGAAACTCCTCTGTTTAAGCAACATTTTCCAAAAGAAAATGCAAGGATTCTATCACATGATGCCTCCTCTGTAGCAAATAGTCTATATCCATATTCATCCCACTGGATGGCTGAAGTACCATTCATCAGCGGTTCGTATTTACAGTCTTGTTTTCGATTAATTTTAGGGGAAGATGCAGAACTCAGTCCAATTTGGCGGACAGTTGACATCAATCTACATCCAGAAACAGACCAAACTGCAAGTCCTCTCAACTTCCACCCAACTGCAAAAGCAGAATTATCAGGCGTCCATGCAATGTTATTGACAGGCCCAGTGTAATCCGCTGAATAACTGCAAGTTTCAAAACAGCGTTATCAACCATTCAGCACTTTCGGATCCTTGCATAAGTACAACAGAAGGTGTCTAAACTTCCAGTTATAGTATGATATTATGGTTTTTACACAAAACCGGACTAAAAACTACTCAGATGAAAAGTAATAGAAAAAATAGACCTTCAAACAAAATAGAATATACCCCAGCAGCTGCTTTTCATAGTAACAAGTTACTTACCCCCAGTCATGCAAAGAAACTGTTCGTAAGAGAGAGATTGATTGTGACAGATCATATAATTCCACCATCCCTTTTCTTGTACCCACAGCAAGAATTTGTTGCTCTGAAGCCACTGATGCACAAACTGCATCACCACCCAACTTCTTCTCAGCTTTAATGCTCTCAGTGTACTTTAAACCTTTCTTATTCACAGAGCATACCAGTAGCTGCCCATCAGAATTTAACACAAACAGTAACTTTGAACGAGTGCAGAGTTCCAGCTGAACAATAGCTGATTTTGTCGAGAATTCATCGTCAGATGCAAGTGTTGCTGAAGCTACTCCAGAAGCTAGCCCATTACCAAGAGTGTAGGACAAGAGTCTATCATCGTTGCTATCAGAAGGATGGGAGCCAATACTGAAAGCTCCACCAAACTACAAAGACAAACAAAAATTTAGAAATCNTAGCCCATTACCAAGAGTGTAGGACAAGAGTCTATCATCGTTACTATCAGAAGGATGGGAGCCAATACTGAAAGCTCCACCAAACTACAAAGACAAACAAAAATTTAGAAATAGGAATCCTGCACAAAGAATTAAAACCTGAGAACATTGCAGATGATGCAGATCTACATTACCTCTCCTTTCCAGGAAATACTATATAAAGATCCATCAGAGAGTCCCAGAAGCATAGTTTTGCTGTCCCTCACAAAATTGCTCCTGCAGAGAGTGAAAGAATTGGCCTTACATTTCTAATCCCAAAGCATTACTGTGTTGATTCATACGTAAATGTTTGGCTCGGCAGAGACACGTACAGAAAAAGCACTTACACAGACAAGTCCTTCCCATCAAAAGGGACTTGCTCACTTAGCAGAAGAGATACGGTTGCAAAACACAACTCCGAAGGTTGTCTCTCTCCGGGTTTTATTCGTCTATCCGTAAACTTAATTTTATATATATGAAGGAAGAATGATGATGTCTGCAAATCGAAACCAAGAACCAAAAGAAAGAAAAAAAATGGTGAAAAGACACAAAAAGAGACAAAAAGTTTTCCTCACATGAGAGACTTCAAAATTAGAAACAGAGTGACCGAGTAAGAAGTATTTGTATACCCAAATCAATAAATTCTCAGGTGGAGAAGGATTGATACAGACTAACCGAGTAGTAGATGTTAGCTAAAGAAAGAGTGACACTAAGTAAGAACTTACAAGAACAGCGATCAATTTGGAGTCTGGACTCCACACAGCTTGCAAATTCTCCCCTTCTTCTCGCACCGACTTCTCATCTCTCATATACTTTCCCAACCTCACTCGTTGCTATTCCGGGGAAAAACAATCAAACGAAAAGCTATTAATTAAGGATCTCTAGACCCTAATTACGAAATGCAGAGATGATTAAGCAAGCACCTGAGAAGAACCCCAAAGCTCCAAGTGAGACGGAGAAACAACAAGCAATAGCCGGCCGGCGAGCTTAAGGTAAACGACTCGCTGCGAAGACGGACACGATCCCGCTAGAAGTGGGATCACCTGCGGCCATCCGTAAGCCATATACATCTTTGGCTTCCCTTCTCCTCAAATGAAACTCTAATCTTTGGTTACACCTCTCTCTGTCTCTGACTCTCTACAATGGATCTGATTCCGAGGAGAAGAATTACAGGTTCTGATCATATACAGAGATCATAGAAACATTTGCTGGGAGAAGAAGAAGATGGATCTCACAGATCCATCAACGGAGCTTGAGAATTGGAATACTGACCGAAAAAAAAATAAAAAAATTGCCCGGCCGGTTTATAGGGATCGGATTTTAATTTTACGAATCTTATCGGTTTAAGTCCTGCCCATGAAAACCGGATTTGTATGGATAAGGCCATAAACANATTTCACCGTGGTTTCACCATCATTATAAAATCTATACTAAAGGATAAGGGTTCTCTAGGCTCCCTAGAGTGTCCATATCAGCATTCTCTAAAATCATTTCCATGATGCCACATGACATTAATCTACATTTCTCATTAAAAACCTTATGATGTCCAAAAAAAAAAAAATTAAAAACCTTATGTCACGAAAAAAAATAAAAACCTTCTGCAAACCCAAAGAATATTTTCTCTTTATTTGACATTGTTTCATCTTCCCAATCTTTTTAACTTCC
>OVAQ01002776.1:0-11602 GCA_900406345.1 Erysimum cheiri | reverse complement strand
CCATCACGCTTTCTTCGTTCCGGTGACCCTTTTTAAATAATAAAATCCATAAGTCTCTTCGTCTTTTATTTTTATAAGCTTATTTATAAGTTATATACAGTACATATATGATCAATGGTATATTGGAAACGTGACTCGGTATCACTAGATCATTGCACAAAAATTGACTGATCAAGTCTAAATTTCGGTTTATAAAACTCGGGTATCATAGAATATGTTCCCATACAATTGGGACTTGTTGCTTAAAATAATATGTCACCGACTCACCGTTGAAGTATCAACGTGTGCTCATCATTAAAGTTTTCAGATTTAGGTTTTCAACATAAACAATCCGGTTTTAGAGTTATATTTTAGTTCAGATTAAGATTAAGCTAAAATTTGCCGGTTGACATCTTTATTATTAAGCTAAACAGAAACTAATTTCAATTATTTATTAGTTTATACTATATATTTTTTTTGGCTAATTGATTAGCTGAAGAAAATCAAGAAAAAAGAGTTCATCAATGAACTATAAATCTAACTGCTTAACATACTAAAAAGATTAAACCAACACATATAGAACAGAAATTCAATAAAATGATTATCAATTGCTGGTTTTCGTTGTTTTCACCCACTGTTATTACCGTTCGAAACAACCAAAACAGCACATATGACAAATCGACCACATGAAACATAACTTTTCTTTGATTTGGCTTTATTCTAAAGTTGTGTAATTATAAGACCCGAAATATCTCCGCCAAGCAGATTTTTTCCTTGTTTTGTTTGGTGGCCTTCTAAAATCAACGAACCTAATTTATAGTTCAATATTAAAAACACATCCCTATCAAAATTATTATGCTAATAAATCCGTGTCACCTATTACATCAATAAAAGAAAGTATCTTTTACACAAAACTCCAAGACAACTTTTTCAATCTTTAGACCAGAGAAACAGAGGACCATAACTTAGTTATAAACAATTTATTGAGATTTAGTCTGATATATGTGCTATTATACAAAAAGTAATATAATGCGGAGTTGATAATTGAGGGTGCTTGCNGAATATAATGTGGAGTTGATAATAGAGGGTGCTTGCGTCATATTAATAAATCATAATATAATGCATAGAAGTGGTCCAATGAGAGTGGCAGAAGAAGTTGCCTGTGGTTAAGGGCACATTAACACTTGTTTGTGTCTTTAAACTTGTCCAAAAGGCATATTCTTTTCTCTGAATCAGAGAATCCAATATAGTCCCAAAGTTCCAATGAGAATCCACAGAGAAATTTCCAATGAGATAATTTTGCCGTAAGACACAAGGAACTCGGGGTTGCAAAAGGTCAAACTTTTGGTCATTCGAAGAATACAGAGGCATGAGGTGAGGCTTTAGGATAAGACAAAATTCGTGCTTTAGCTTCTTCAGTGATTGGATTGGGCGAGGAAAGGATGACTGATCCAAGAATCTCAGCGTTTCCCATCACGTACCTCAACACTGATAGCTGCAGCCTGCTTGGCTTAAAATTCCTGATTTGTAGGACTTTGAGCATTGTTCTAACGCAGTCCGGGGATTCTTGTGAACGTAGTTCTTCCAAGGACTTTGCAGTAGGGATTATACGAGGAGATGTCATGTCCTGGTGGTTTCACCGGAAAGGCAAGATCAAAAGAAGAGAAGAAATATATACATTCGATAAAATTAGACTTATATATGACTTACACGGATGCTGAGCATCTCGAGTATTGGTGCGGATTTGAGGAACTGCCTTAATTTACAATGTTGTGTCATGTCGTATATCAGATGCAGATAAATTAACTGTCTGAATTTGGGTACTCTGATCACTTGAAAATCCTTGCTAAGCTAAGAAGGACGCCGAGATAAGGAGTTGTGAGTGAATTGAGCCATTAAAAGCTTTGAAAATTTAAGAGGAAAATGTAATGTAAGTATGTAACTAACCTCGAGACCCAAACTCTTCACGCATATGAAGCTACGTAGAAACTTCCTGGGCCACTGCGGTCCGCTGAGGGCAAGATAAGCATCAGGTAAAGACGGTGGAAAAGACAAATGAATCTTTCGGGAATCATTCCCGGAGAATGTGATTTTCTCAAGCTTTGAAGCTAACACCCTGATCTTACACACTTGAGACGCACTCGGTACATGTTCAGAGGTACACTTGAACATCTCAAAGACCCTGATCAGTGGAGAATCTAGGATCACAATCTCAGTTCTAAAGCAACAGCAATAAGAGGCTTCAAAAGTTTCCAGGACAGGAAAGTTCAGAACGAGGTTCTTTGAGACGGAAGACATGTTGAAGATTCTAGCATCCTCGAGACTAAAGAACTTAAGGTTCGGGAGAAGAGCTGGAGCCGAAATGTCAAGAATGCTCTTTGTGCGAAGTCTTAATTCCACAAGCGAAACAAGACTAGGAAAGAGTGGAGAAAAATTGACGCTTTCAAGTTCGTAGCAAGTGACAATAAGCCTCTGAAGATTGCGCTTTAGAACCTTTGATAACCAAGAGATGAGAAGATTCTCATCGTAAGAATTAACAGAACATAAATGGAAACTGTTAATATACGGACTTCCAATGTCGCCAAGCACACGCTCAACGAATTCAGTAAATCGAGAATCCATCGGATCCCTATGCATTCTATCATCAAACTGTAAATCAGTGATGTTTGTCCACATGTTCCTCCATGTCTTTGATAACACAGAAGTACTAACAGCTTCAACAGTTGGAAGATGGCTCAGAATTCTGCTAAGAACACTCTCATGCAAGCTGCTGAATTTGTCTTCAAAGTTCTCGCTGCATAGCTGAGTTTTCTTGGAAGTATCATCAACCGTCACTAAACGGGCTTGTTTTGTCTTGGGATGCATTGAAATTGTTTCCCTGATAAAGCCGAACAAAAAATCCAAAGAAGAATGCAAAAAGCGTTAGATTATACCGAAACGAAATGGGAACATAGTGAAAAGCAATATACTTTTGATGTAAAAACATATAATAAATCTTGAAATATCAGGCAAAATACCAAATCTATGAAGTTTTTTAGTTTGAATGTCTTTTGAGATTATAGTAAAAGGCAAACCAAAGAGAAGTTTATGATTAGAGAACAATGTAAGGGCTCTTCAATATGGCATGTACTTCTCTCATTCTTTCCACAGCTCTCTCTGAAGATTCCATCTGTTTTGACTTATCTTCCTGCAGCTGTTTCTTCCGTTTCTCTTGCTTCCTCTTCCCAGGTCCCTTCCCATGGAACCCATGACACAGTGACCGATACGCTTCTTTCTGAGTCAATATCCTTCCCCACTTGTCCACCCTCTGAATCTGTATATCCTTAAATCCATCTTTGAATCTGTCACCTTCATGATTGTCCTTAACACTTACAAGCTTGCTTTCCCCTTTGAAAGTTGCTTGCTCTCTGAGACGGTTTAACGCGGCCGATAATCCTGTTCCGACATCAACCTCACGCATCATTCCATCTCTAACACTAGAACGATCATCAGTTGCCTTATCAGTCTCTTCAGCTTTGGAACAAACCCTTTGAAAGACATCTTTTCGACTCTCCGATTTAAACCTATCTATCTCCACTCTTGAAGAACCAAGGTTCTGTTCAGCTTTGGAACCAACCCTTTGAGACACATCTCTTCGTCTCTCGGATGATTCAGACCTCTGTTTCTCCTCTCTTGAAGAACCAATTAGATCATGGTCAGCTTCCAATCTTGAAGCAAGAGCTTCTTTATCTAGAGCAATATTAATAAGCAATTTCTTATTCTTCCTCATCGAATCCTTCTTCATAGCAATTTTGAATTGAGACATTCTTATCAAAATCCGATGATGAGACCCCAAATTGTGAAACGATACCAGGAAATTCAAAAGCTATGAACTCTCAATAGCTTATGACGTATAGTATAGATACAAGAGAGATCTAGGTTATAGTTTTGACAATAAATAAAACTATCCTAATTAGAATCCTAACAGGAATAGGAAAAGTAATCTCCAATACCTTTAGGATGCGACGATCACAGAGAACCCACTCCACAGATTCCACTTCAATCACATAAATTCTCCGAAAATTGGAACATTCAGCGATTTCAAACAGCAACGATGTAATCGAGGTGGTCCCTAGATAAAGAAAATCAATGGATTTTTTTAAGGATTGACCAAGAACCCTAATTTTTTTTTTGTAGGAGGAGGGGAAACCCCCCCCCATTTATTAAAAAACTAAAGACAAATTACAAACGAACGTCACGTGGGCGCGCAGTCCCATTTGCATCCTCTAATAAAATAGAATTAACAACATCAAGACGAGAAGAAAACATGTGAAAACCCAAAGGTAAAGTGAATGCATAGTTCGCTAATCCATCTACAAGACGATTCGCTTCCCTATACACGTGAGAAATCCGGACTATCCAGTCCCTTGATATAAAGCCATGGCACAAGCGTACCAGAAATGACAGTGGATGAGCCTCGCTAATCCCTGTCCGTAAGAACCCTACCACGATCTCCGAGTCCACTTCTAACTCCAACCGTGATATTTTTTGTTCCCATGCAATATAAAGACCATAATACACCCCCACAATTCAGCTAGGGGGTGCATAACAAATCCCTATATTCAGGGCAAAACCTCCTCGCCATCTCCCCAAACCATCCCGTAAAATCCCACCAGCCGTTGCCAAACCCGGATTTCCCCTCGAAGCACCATCTGTATTAAGTTTTATCCATCCCTCACCAGGTGGTGACCACGAGATCATCCGCTCAATACGGCCAGCTCTAGTCGTGTTCCTCTGTACCATCTTGTTCGCCACAGCCACTTCATTGGCTAGATCATTAAGAAATCTAACTCGATCCCTGCATTTCCCATTACCACCAAAGACATTTCCACACCGCCATTTCCACCCCCACCAAACTGTCATTGCGAATCTTGTT
Organism: Erysimum cheiri; assembly: GCA_900406345.1. Taxonomy (NCBI): domain Eukaryota; kingdom Viridiplantae; phylum Streptophyta; class Magnoliopsida; order Brassicales; family Brassicaceae; genus Erysimum; species Erysimum cheiri. Next base: position 6,708 of record OVAQ01002776.1, on the reverse strand, counting down.
GACCATGGGCAACCATTAATCTCACCATTATCTCTCAAGTTGCTGTAAAGCCATTCTAAAATTGATTTCTCAAAAAAAGATCGACTCCATCTTCTAGGAACCAGTCTATTCTATACAACGGCCATTGCAGGGCAGTCGCGGAGTACGTGCAGTATAAATTCATCCCCACTCTTACACACTTGGCAAAGACTTGAGCTGCAGATATGTCTACGGTGCCTCTGACAAGCCAGTTTTTGGTGGCTGACTAGAAGAATTTCCTTGAGCCGCACGAGCGGAAACTATATTTAAAAACCAATAAAATACCGAAATTCACGTCAGGGAGTAATATCGAAATAGTTTAATTATATTTTAAAAAAATAATTTAATTTACTTTAGCTAGAAACTTTAAAAACTCTCGAAAGATTAAAAATTACATTTATTAATATGTCGTCGTTCAGATTTCAGATCCTTGGCCAATCTCGCCGTTGATCTCTCGATTTGTTTATCTGAAATTACGGTCTCGGAGGTTTGGGTTTTAGCGACTTGAAACGTATGAGGTTCTTGGGGGCGGTTTTCTGAAGCCATCGATTAGGAGAATCTCCGATGTCGTCCTCGATTTGTCTAAGGGTACTCTGTTTCAAAATTTTGAGATATTCAAAGATTTAGATGACGTATTTGATTGGTATTGCATGTTTGGTTACTGCTATTCCGGATAGAAAGAAGGAGCCGTTGATGAAGAACAGATACTTGGTGAGTCTTAATTAAAGAGGGTTTTGCTCGTTTTTGTTGTCTACCGTTTAGTTTCATCACAAGAGAGATTTGTTCAGTTTGAATCACTGCTCGAAGAATTCTAATCTGTGAGGCTCGAGTTCTTACTTGAATACATAAAAAGATTTGAGTTTTGTATTATCATCTGTGTATGACTAAGGTTTATTTGACGACATCACATTGTGTTATAAAATTATAGCTTGTGCAAGACAAGAGGAGCACCGAACTGTGGGTGAATGGTGATGACTGTATAAGGCGCGTGAACATAGGAAGGTGAGAGCTCGAAGGAGAATTTCTGTAGAATCAATGCCATTGCCATCTTTGCCTCCAACAGAGCGAAATTCTGACCGATGCAAATCCTCGGTCCCCACGCAAAGGGAAAGAAGGAGACTTGGCTCTTTGTTGCCTTTGACAGACCGTCTTTGAATCTCTCTGGCTTGAACTCTGCTGCATCGTTTCCCCATAGCTTGGTGTCGTGTTGGACTAGCAGAATAGGTAGACTGATCTGAACACCGCCTGGTAGTGTCAGGTCACCTAGCTTCATCTCTTTGTGAATGGCTCGGGTCAGCTGGGTTACTGGAGGGTATAGCCTTAGGACCTCATATAATATCATTGTCATCTGTGAGGGATCAAATCATTCATCAAAAATCATTAAAGCACAGCAAATGCACTGTAGTCACCTAAAAGTTGATTTGGTTTTACTTACAACTTTGAGCTGGTTCAGGCCTTCTGCATCAGGTTCTTTATCGCCAAAAACTTGCTTCACTTCTTCTCGGGCACGAGCCTGCCAGTCCTGGTGTTGGCTTAACAGAACCATTGTCCAAACCAGAAGTACCGATGTTGTCTCTTGCCCGGCGAAATAGAACAACTTGCACTCCTCCATCAGTTCCTCGGTACTCATTCCATTTCCTTTCGTTTGCCCCATATTTGATTCCAGAAGTATACCCAGCAAATCGTTGCTTGGTGCTTCCCCAGCTTCTCTCGCCCTTAACCTCTTGTTAACTATCCCTCTCAGTATAAATTGGATTTCCCTCGCTTTTGCTTTCATCCTTCTGTTACCTTTTGTTGGGAGATAACTACACAAAAAATTGGCAAAAAGATTATGACAACATGGTTCATGTCTTTAATAGATTACAGCAGTTAAAGATCAAGAGTCAAGCTCTCAAGGCCCTATGTCAAATCAGACAAGTTGAGCTTTTTCATTACCTAAATCCAGGGATGAAAGCTTTCCGAAAAGCTTGAATGATGAGCTGTGCTAGTTCTGCTTGGAGCTCAAATATCCTCTGACCTTCTTTGTAGCTGCTGCCAAAAGCCGTACGAGAGATCACATCTGCAGTCATACTCACAAGTCCTGGCCAGACGTCTACCTCACCTGACGACCCTTTATCCGACACTAACTTATCCCATTCACCAACAACTTCGCTACAGCTCTGGTGGTACGCAGGTACCATATTCTAAACATAGAATCACAAAGTTGGGTCAGAGCCAAATGAACATACATACATAAAACAATCTAACGTGATTCCGGGTTACTAAACCTTGATCTTCTCAAGATGAAAAGCCGGGTTGATGATTCTTCGGTGTTTTGCCCATTTGTCACCATCATAATTAGCGAGTCCTTTAGCTATCAATGTGGCCAAAGGGAATGTATGCGGCTTTTGGAAATCATAAACTTTGTTGAACACTTCCTTGATTTGCTCAGGATCCATTATAGTGATGGTTGGTATAGGTCCAAACCACGTAAAGTAAGTCCTTCCTGTTCCAACCACATAATAAAGATACAAAAGTTGAAATCTTTCTTAGATCTGATACTCTGCAACAGTTTTAAACACAGAGGAACCAGGAAGCGTACCGTGAGTCTTGAGCATTTGCAAGGGATAAGGCACGAGACGTGGTGTGATATCATCCGTTAGTTTGATGGGTTTGGATCTTGCTTCCGCCAACATGCTGAAATTCCTCTTCAAATCGCCGACGAGGGGCGTGTAAGGAGTTCCGGCAAGACCTTGTCTTCTCAGGTAACTCTCAAGCATCTTTGGTTTAAACCAAACCCACTGTAAAGTTCTCCATACCCACCACGACATAACAACTACAGCTACTGAAATTGTTACCGATGCAACTGATATCTCCATTTTTTTTCCAGATAAGAGAGAGAGACATAGAAAAGAGAGAGAGAGATAGAGAATTTGCTAAAATTGCTGGGATATAAAGGTTGAGAATTTTGGAGAAGATATGTATGTGGTGATGACATCACCCCTGATGTTATATTTTGTGTGTTCGGATATTTTACTTTAACTGGTGCCTCACAGTCGCATGCCACGAAGGTTCAAGAAGCAAATTTGGACTTGTGTCAGAAAAGCGACAAAAAGAGGAGGATATGTACTATTGGTGATTGGTCCTAACTCATAACTCATGACTAACTTGAGTGGCGGGCAAGAGACGAACGTCTTCAACTTCGTTACTTTTTTTTTTTTTTTTTTTTTTTTTGGTCATCAGTTGGTGGTTAGATTTACTCTCTTTTTTTTTTTTTTGTACCAAAACGTTGGAAGTATTTTGTTTTGTCGACATAAAATAAAAACGAAACGTTGAATTCCAAGTGTTTTGGTAATGTTATGTGGAGAATAATATCGTTCTTGATTTTTCAATGGGTACTCTGTTTCGAAATTTCAAGAGTATAAGATTTGGTGGAGCATTGTGAGGCGAAATCACAACAACGTAGTCCGACATGTTTGATTAGTATTACGTATATGTTTTGTTACAACAACTGCTACTTAGAAACCGAAAGAGAAGAGACGTTGATCAAGAACAAATATTGATTTTTTNTTTTTTTTTTTTACAAAAAAAAAAAAAAAAACAAATATTGATTTTGCTACGGCCTCATACGACGACGTTACGGAAACGTGAAAAAAATAAAAGAAAAGAAATAGACAAACCCTCTCATCAACAGTCCTTAAACATAGCGCCGTCGTAGCTCATAGAGCGTTAGTTAGCGAATTTCACCGTAGAATCCGCGATTTGTTCTATGAAATTAGGGTTTTGAGGTTGGTGGTGCTAGGGTTCTGAAGCGATCGATTTGGAGATTCTCGTCTACGGCTCTCGATTTTCTGTTTCAAATTTTCAAGAGATTTGGTCGAGCATTTGTTGAGGCGAAATCACGACGTAATCGACCTGTTTGATTGCTTGGGTAACGGGCTTCTCTGGAAAGAAGCGTTGCCGCTGCTAATCAGAAATCGGAAGAGAGGAGTCGTTGTTGAAGAACAGATACTGAGCCACTCTCAAAAGGGGTTTTAGTTTCACAACAGAGATTTGTTCAGTGAGAATCACAGCTCCAAAGGTTTTAATCCGTGAGAGCCCTTCTTACTTGGATACATAAATAGTTTCAGTTTTGTATTCATATGACTAAGTGTATTTCACGCTGTGTTATATCATATTATAGCTTGTGCAGGATAAGATGAGCACCGAACTGTGGGAGAAGGGTGATGACTGTGTAAGGCGCATGAACATAGGAAGGTGACAAGTCGAAGGAGAATTTCTGTAGAATCAATGCCATTGCCATCTTTGCCTCAAGCATGGCAAAATTCTGGCCGACGCAGATCCTCGGTCCCCAGGCAAAAGGAAAAAAGGAGACTTGGTTCTTTGTTGCCTTTGAGAGACCGTCTTTGAACCTCTCAGGCTTAAACTCTGCTGCATCGTTGCCCCACAGCTCGGTGTCGCGTTGGACTAGCATTATAGGTAAAGTGATATGAACACCGCCTGGTAGAGTCAGGTCGCCTAGCTTTATCTCTCTGTGAATGGCTCGGGTCAGATGGGTTGCTGGAGGATATAGCCTAAGGACCTCATATAATATCATCGTCATCTGCGAGGGATTAAATCATTCAACAAAAATCATCAAAACAGAGCAAAAGCACTGAAGTCACCTAAAAGTTTATGATTTGGTTTTACTTACAACTTTGAGCTGGTTCAGGCCTTCTGAATCAGGTTCTTTATCGCCAAAAACTTGCTTCGCTTCTTCTCGGGCACGAGCCTGCCAGTCTTGGTGTTGGCTTAACAGAACCATTGTCCAAACCAAAAGTACTGATGTTGTCTCTTGCCCGGCGAAATAGAACAACTTGCACTCCTCCATCAGATCCTCGGTGCTCATTCCATTTCCTTCCGTTTGCCCCATATTTGATTCGAGAAGTATCCCCAGCAAATCGTCGTTCGGTGCTTCTCCAGCTTCTCTCGCCCTTAACCTCTTGTTAACGATCCCTCTCAGTATAACTTGGATTTCTCTAGCTGCTGCTTTCATCCTTCTATTACCCTTCGTAGGGAGATATCTACCCAACAAAAGACACAAAGAGAATATGATATAACATGGTTCACAATCTATATAGATTGCAGCACTAGTCATAAACCAGAGAAGTTGAAGTTTTTATTACCGATATCCAGGAATGAAAGCTTTCCGAAAAGCTTGAATGATGAGCTGTGCTAGTTCTGCTTGGAGAGCAAAAATCCTCTGCCCTTCTTTGTAGCTGCTGCCAAAAGCAGTACGAGAGATCACATCTGCAGTCATACTCACAAGCCCTGGCCAGACGTCCACCTCACAGGACGACCCTTTATCTGACACTAATTTATCCCATTCGCCAACAACTTCGCTACAGCTCTGGTGGAACGCAGGTACCATATTCTATACACAGAAGCAGAAGGCACAAATTGGTTCAGAGCAAAATGAACATGCATACCTAAAGCAAGCTAACCTGATTTAAGACTGGAAAATAAAGCCTTTAAACCTTGATCTTCTCAAGGTGGAAAGCCGGGTTGATGATTCTTCGGTGTTTCGCCCATTTATCACCATCGTAACTAACGAGTCCAGTGATTATTAATCTGCTCAAAGGGAACGTATGCGCTTTCTGGAAGTCGTAAACTTTGTTTAATACTTCCTTGATTTTCTCTGGATCCATTATAGTGACGGTTGGTATTGGTCCAAGCCATGTAAAGAAAGTCCTTCCTGTTTCAACCACATAGAGATACAAAAGTTGAAACTTTTTAGAGATCAGATACTCTGCAACAATTCTAAACACAGAGGAATCAAGAGGGGGCTAGCAGGGAGCATACCGTGAGTCTTGAGCATTTGCAAGGGATAAGGCACGACACGTGGTGTGATATCATCTGCTAGTTTGATGGGTTTGGATCTTGCCTCTGTCAACATGCTGAAATTCCTCTTCAAATCGCCGATAAGAAGCGTGTATGGAGTTCCGGCAAGACCTTGTCTTCTAAGGTAACTCTCAAGCATCTTTGGTTTAAACCAAACCCACTTTAAAGTTCTCCATACCCACCATGACACAACAACTACAGCTAATGAAACTGTTACTGATGCAATTGATATCTCCATATTCTCTACGAGAGAGAGGTAGAGAGAACTTGCGAGATCATAAAGGTTAAGAATTTCGGAGAAGATATGGATGTGATGACATCACCCCTGATGTAATACTTTATATTTTGTGTGTTTGGTAAAATATTTTGTACTGACTAATTGATCTTTTTCTTTACTTGTGGAGCCTCGCAGTCACGGCCACCAAGGTGCAAGAAGCAAATTTGGATTTTGTGTGAAAAGCGACAAAAGAGAAAACGTTAAAATATATTGGTCTGTACGCAAAATGTTTTGTTTTGACCTTTTCTTTTTTTGACATCGAATGTTTTGTTTTGTCGCATAAAGTAAAATAGAGAATCATTTCATTCAAAAAAAAAGAAAGAGAGAATCATCACTGCGCAAATGTTTGCTTTTAATCTGAGTTCTGACTTGAATGCATTAAAAGGATTTTGAGTTTTGTAACATGGTCTGGATTTGTTTCCTCTGTTTATTTCACAACAACACAATGAGGAGAACTAAAGCTTGTGCAAGATAAGATGAGCACCGAACTGTGGGTGAAGGGTGAAGACTGTGTAAGGCGCGTGAACATAGGAAGGTGAGAGCTCGAAGGAGAA
>OVAQ01002775.1:0-11604 GCA_900406345.1 Erysimum cheiri | reverse complement strand
AAGAACAGCCCAATAGATCGCCCGATAATTATGGCCTTATGATGATGAATAGGGGTCAGATATTTATTCTACTAGTATTAAATAAATTTTATTCATATGGATCCTCCTCATAATCCTGTTTATTTATTACCCACCTTAGTCAGGTTCTCTTCTCATCTGAGTCTTCTCTCTTATTATATCTCCCAAATTTCTCATTTTTTCCTCTTTACTAAAAAAACATGTGGAACCTTAACGACTCACCCGATCATCATCACGACGAGTCCGACAGTAGAGGGAATCAGGTTGGACACGTGTCGAACTCTATGACTCAATCTACCACGTGGCTACCGCCAGTGCCTCCGGTGACCCGTAATTTCTTCCCGGGTCAGAGCATGGAACCGGAAGTTCACGGGTCCGGTTTTAATAGAAGCCAATGTATCGGTAAGTCGGTTCCGAGCGGGTCTGGTAGACCAGAAGAGCCGGAGCCGGAGATATCGCCGCCGATAAAGAAGAGCCGACGTGGTCCTCGCTCACGGAGCTCTCAGTATCGAGGAGTTACGTTTTACCGACGAACCGGAAGATGGGAGTCACATATTTGGTAATTTTAATATTCTTAAACCATATAATATACTTTTAAATCCATGAACTATATATGTTATCGTTTGAGTCAATATTACCTTGGTTTTATTTTTATAAAACGTTTTGGAATATTTATTATGCAGGGACTGTGGGAAGCAAGTGTACTTAGGTATGGTTCATATTTTGTTCTTTAGAATAAAATTCAAAAAACAAAAATTTTAAACTATTTACGAAGTTACTCGATGATTTCTTTGAGAAAGTAAACTTTGTTTTGTTCTTCTAATCGGTGTTACATGTGCAGGTGGATTTGACACAGCACACGCCGCTGCTCGGTATATATTTTTTTTGCCTCATCCAATTATCAATTAGAAAAAACCTAGTCCATTCATTTTTTTTTGGTTATGAAACTAATATGGGTCAATTACTATTTGGGACAGTGCCTATGATCGAGCGGCGATTAAATTTAGAGGTGTAGATGCAGATATCAATTTCGACATTGAAGACTACGTGGACGATTTGAAACAGGTTATTTATTATTTTATAGATATCTACTTTAGGTTCTAGTAAGTTAATTACTACTCCAACAAAACACAATTAATTTTTTTGCAGATGGGTAATTTGACCAAGGAAGAGTTTATGCATGTTCTTCGAAGGCAAAACACTGGCTATCCAAGAGGCAGTTCTAAATACAGAGGAGTTACTTTGCACAAATGTGGAAGATGGGAGTCTCGTTTGGGTCAATTTCTCAACAAAAAGTATAATCACTTGAAAGTTTTGGTGCACAATTTAATTTGAAATTTGTTTCTTATTGATCTCAAGTGTTCTTTTTTACTTTTCTTTGCAGGTACGTTTATCTGGGTCTCTTTGATTCCGAGATCGAGGCTGCTAGGTACTGTTTTATTGTTCAATATCTCATCATCACGTTTGAAAAATAAATTTTACTTTTCCTTGGTACGAAATATTAAAATTTTATTTGTTTTTATTTATTCGTGAAATTTTGAATATAGAGCTTATGATAAAGCGGCAATTAAGTGTAATGGGAAAGACGCAGTTACCAACTTTGACCCTAAAGTATACGAGGAAGAGCCGAGTCCTGGTAAATTCTATTTGACGTTTTTGCTTTTATAAAAACAAATTTACTTGAATCACCAGTTTAATGGTGTACAAATTCAACAGAGATGAAGTGCAATGGTCATAATCTTGATCTAAGTCTGGGAGAATCAAACTCCGAAGATTTTGGGCACAAATCCGAGGTAAGTATTCATGTTCGTGTATATACCTTTTGTCGGGAAATAAATAAAATTATGATATTGGTTTTATTGATATTTTGAAGATTACGAGCATAGGAACTAGGATTAGAGATGAGGAAGGATTATTAGGGAGCGATCTATCGCTAGCCATGACGACGACCGTCACACCGGAAAAGCAATTAGACGGTGGAGGAAAGCGAGTGGGAATGGCAGCATCATCAGGATTCTCTCACCATTCTCCATGGCACCACCACACTCCTCATTCCTTCCACTTCTCTCGTCCCTGAGCTAGTGTGAATCAAGATATGCTTTAGAGAATTTGAGTTATTTCTCTAGCTTTTTTTCTGGAATGTAACACACATATGCTCTCGAGTACGATATAAGAGTTTTTTCTTCTTCTTTCTGTTACTTTATTCAGACAACAAAAGGTATACTCGCGAGTGATCCTATACTAATCACATACCTGACCAATCTGTGTTATGTGACATTTGTAGTGAACTTATAAAAGATAATCTTTTTACCCTCCTGAAGAAGAGATAAACCAATCTGGATCCAATCACTGTTTGACAAAAGAGTTAGGTGTGAATGAATGAAGTGAAAAAGTGATCACCTTTTTGTTGTCTAAGTGAGTGAGACTTTATTATATACAAAGAGCACCAACATCTGGTGCATTCTCTTCAACTTCATTCGATGTTCCTCTCCTCAAATTCTTTCTCCCCTTCTTCGACTCCATTGTTTGGCTCCTGCAAATTAATAATTAAGAAACTGTGATCTTTATGTCCTGTTTGGGTGTTTTGTAGAACCGATTAAGGAACTTACACTAACAGTTTAACAGAGGATCTCCCAGTTGCTGTTCCACAGCAGGACTTGTATTTCTTCTTTGAACCACATGGACACGATTTATTTCTCGGGATCTTCTGCAGTTTTCCGAAAAATCCTTTCATATTCAGGTCACTTTTGTACACAATCTAAAGGAATGAATGAAGCTATCTCATGGTATAAGCGAGACAATGAACCTTATCATCGGTCTGTGAACTGCACTTGGCATGGACTGTTTCAATATTACTGCAGCAAGCTGATTCCTCCTCATTCGATTCGTCTCTGGGTTGCTCGGTGCTTTCCGTTGTACAATCATTTGCTTCCTTTGGATTTGTGGTATCTGCTGCAGAAGCGATTTCTGAATCATTTTCAGTCAAAGACTCCATTCCTTGCTCTGCTATCAGGAATTCTATCGCAGCATCGACATCACCGTTTACTTGTACTAGAACCTAAAGGAAGATTCCAGATAAGAGAGGACTAATGATCAGATATTCTCACACATTAACCAAGGCATCGGCTTATCACCTGTTCAGCTTTCTCAGCATTGTCACAGCAACTACCAGACATGACTACTTTGATAGCCCCAGCATCCACACTACGTTTATCAGCTTTGTTTTTGGACTTGCTCTCTGTGGCTTTCGCTTGTATAGATGCTGCTGAAACTTTAGCATCAGCCTTTCACAAAACTGGAATTTATTAGGACAGAGAAACAGACCATTATATGTGTATACCATAAAAGCGGAGCTAAAGCTTGAAGTAAAACCTCTATTACAATAGGCCTGGCTGGTCCTCCACAAGCATCTTCCTTCGAACGCACACTGTTGTAGTGTTCCCCATCGTGGTAAGACCTGAAAGAGGAACTCTGTAAGTAGAGGCAAATTTAACCATCTCCATCTTGGCAGATCCTACAATGATAAAACCAATAAAACAATCATCAACCGAATCAAGTACTTACAGATGGATCATGCGGGTTCTTGTAACTTCAAAATTGCGTATATACCAACGTGGTGACATGTTCTGCAACAAATAGACCAATGCTCAAAGAAACGTACATGTCTTATAAGGAAGCAGATCTATGATGCGTAGAAGCATTGTTTTTACCCTGTGAATACAAATATTACTGCGTGTGACAAGAGAAGCAGCCTGTAATTCCATATTCCCAGCCCAAGTGCCATCGTCGTCCATGGTTTTACAGTAATCCTCAAATGGAACATCATCTTCGATAAAAGGCTCAAACATTTCACGATTTTTCTGTAAACGCCATTGAATATATATATAGAGCATTGCAAGAAATGAAAGGTTTTAAAATATCTAAGAAATGTCACTTACCACTATAAACTGTACAACCATGTTACGGTACTTGCTGTGTTCATCCTCATTGCCTTCTAATTGATCGGCAAGTGCCCTGTGAAATAGAATCCATAAGTCACTCTAACAATTTGCTTTGTCTTCAAACACAATCGAATTCGATGATAAACAAAGACGGACCTGAAGAAACAGTTACCATCTGCAGTCACTTGGATAATCCTAAGCCCTAAAGCGTCAAGCTGAGCACGAAACTGAGAGAGATCACAATCCTTTCCTTGCTTCTTCTTCACCTATGAATCAACCGAAACACACAAATTTACAATAATTAGACAGAGCAAAACTGGCGCATAGTAATCGAATCATAATACAGATAACCTTTAGACAAAGCAGCAGCAACAGAGGAATTTCAAAAAAATCTTATGGTAAAGTTCAATAAGAAAATCGAAAACAAAAAACTTGGAGAATCATGAAGAACCTGATGCGGTTGTTTCTTAGGCTTAGATTTCGCCATTATCAGGCTGATCTAATCTAAGTCCCGATATAAGGAATATGAAAGCTAAGTTAGTCGGGTTGTTGCGGCGGCGCAATGAGAAGCATCAGAACGGCTTCGTCGCCGTCGATTCTCCGGTACATAGAAGAACACCAATGTACGCGATTATTGGGCCCGAGTAACGTCTTTTACTGAGAAAAAGTGGATATTAAATTGGGCCAAAAGGCCCAAAAATCTACGAAACTAGGCCCTTCTTAAAATACAGTAATACACATTAGATAATTAAATGTTCTTATCAACCATTGGATTAAAAGACTTTATTACTAATCTGATTGAATACATGTTCCCATGTCAAGTTTTAGTATTTAAACGCATAGTAGATTTTACAGTATTTGTTTTGCAGCTCGCGTTGCGGAATGGGAATCAAGTGAATATTACGAATAATTGCTTTCACCGGATTATTTAAGAAAACGAGGCTCACGTCTCAATTTTATACTACAATAAACAAGCATGTGTATTTGGCAAGTGACAATAAATGAAGAAGATAAGAAAAACCAAAGAAGCAAATAAATCAAAATCTTGATTCTTGTACATGTAAAGAAAAGAAAAAGGTAAGCAATGGAAGACGTAGTGGTGGTGAAATCAACAAGCTTTGTTCATCCCAAAAATCTTAACCAATCAGATCGTGTGAAGAAGATCCATCTGACTCCATGGGATCTCGAGCGTCTTTGTTTTTGTTATCCTCAAAGAGGTCTTTTCTTTCCCAAACCAGAGACAAATATTGATACAATAGTCTCCAAGTTAAAGTTTTCGCTTTCTATTGCTCTCGACCATTTCTACACTTTAGCAGGTCGTCTTGTCAAGAAATTGAACGAAAACGATAACACTGTCTCGTTTTACATTAGCTGCAATGGTGGTTCCGGCGTGAAATTCGTTCAGGCCGCAGCTAAAACCATCACGATTAATGAAGTGGTCAAGTCAGATTTTGTCGATGGATTGTTCGGTTCTTTCTTCCCAGCAACCGGAATCAAGAACTATCAAGGTGTGTCAAACCCGTTGCTTATGGTACAAGTAACTGAGATCAAAGACGGGATTTTTATCAGTTATGGTTACAATCATACCGTTGCTGACGGTAAATCGATATGGAGATTTATCAACAAATTAAATGGTCAGAGATTTGCTCCATGGATATTGGATCGGGATCCTTGGAAATTTCGTCGCCTCTTCGAGGTTGGTTTCTCGATGTGATCGAGTATCCAATCCATGTTCCAGATCCTGAAATAAAACCACCTTGTTACGCTACTTCAACAACATTAAACATGTTAGAAGAGATTGTGTTTCATCTTACAAAGGAGAATGTTTTGAAACTAAAAGCTAAAGCTAACGGTGAAGCTGGATCCGGAGAAGATGGAAAGATCTCTTCGTTTCAGGCGGCTTTAGCGCATATATGGCGTTCAAGGGTCAAAAACAGTGACATGAGCCGAGAAGAAGAGACACACTGTAGAGTAGCAATCGATATGAGACAAAGGCTAACCCAGTGCTAAAGGAAGAGTGTTTTGGGAATGTGATTCAGACCGGGATAGTTACAGTCAACGTTGGGGAGCTGCTAGACCATGGGATAGGTTGGTTGGCTATGCAAATAAACAAAATGGTGAGGTCACAAACCGATGAAAACGCCAAAACATATGCAGAGAATTGGGTTAAGAACGTTGAGATTCCAGTTGATATTAGTGGCACTCTAATTGTTACAAGCTCTCCCCGGTTCAATGTGTATGGAAACGATTTCGGGTGGGGTAAACCGATCCGTTTACGTTCTGGAGCGCCATTTTATGATGGGAAACTCGTGGTCTTCCAAGGGGTTGAAGAAGGAGGCTAGGATTTGAATTTCAAGTTTGTTTTCCTCGCGATGTTGTGGTAAGAGTAATCAAAGATTCTGAGTTTTTGGAGTATGTGGATATTGGTTCATGATTTAGTCAACAATTTTCAAGATTGATGTGTTTTTTTGTCTTGTGACTTTCTTCTACACTCTCTTGTGTGAAAGTATCAAAATTACTTTATGCTTCAACTGTCTCTCTCTACTGACTTCTTTAGTAACGTCATCTTAAACATATTTAAACGTGTTTATTTATTGTTTTATAAATAAAAGTAATAAGTATAAGCATCCAAAATTTGAAGTTAATAAATTAATACAGTATGCTTTATAACTGTTAAATTATTGACATACATGTGTATTGCACTAAAATTTAAAATTTTTTAGTAGCACCATCAGTTAGCATCAACTAAAGATAAAGACATAAAGTCATACTTTAACCAAAAAAAAGATAAAGTCATGAAAAATACGAACCTAGTCATTTTGTTGTATTACTATAAATTTCACAAAATACCAAAATAAAATATGAAAAGCAACGCGGGCCACACAAACTTTAATTATGACTACCATAAAGTATGACGTAACCTGTTTCTTGGTCATATTAATTAGTACTACTACTTATATTTATTTTTTTGGGCAAAAAATAGTACTCCTTACTACTTATATTTATTTTTTTGGGCAAAAAATAGTACTACTTCAAATAATGGACTCACTAGAGACTTCACGACCCTCACATAATCCAAACACCTCATTGATTAAGAAAACGTAAAACGATGGAAGAAGAATTGGTGGTGATATCGAAGAGCATCGTAACTCCCAGAAACGTTAAGAAATTGACTTCTGGGAAGAAGATTCATCTGACTCCATGGGATCTCTCTCGTCTTCGCTTTGGTTATCTTCAAAGAGGTCTTCTCTTTCCCAAACCTGATACCAAAATTGACATAACAATCTCACGATTACAAGCTTCACTCTCTGTTGCACTTGACCGTTTCTACCCTCTAGCTGGTCGTCTTGTGAAGGTAGAGAACGACGACGACGATACTGTCTCGTTTTTCATCAGCTGCGATGGTTCAGGTGTGGAGTTTGTTCACGCCGTGGCTAAAAACATCGAGCTCAGTGATGTCCTTCGGTTATCCGGTTCTGTCCCCGGGTTTTTCAGTTCCTTTTTCCCTGCGACCGGGATCAAGAACTACCATGGTGTCTCAAGATCTTTACTTATGGTTCAAGTGACTGAGATGAAAGACGGAATCTTTATCGGTTTTGGTTATAACTCTACCGTGGCTGACGGAAATTCAATCTGGAAGTTCATGAATGCATGGTCAGAGATTTGCTCGAAAGATTCGGGGTCCGACACTTTCCAACGTCGCCTTGTCCTCAAAGGTTGGTTCTTTGATAGGATTGATTATCCAATCCATATTCCAGACCCTGAAACAAAAGCAACTAGTTATGTAACATCAACCAATTTACAAGAGAAGATGTTTCATGTAACAAAGGAGAATGTTTTGAAACTGGAAGCTAAAGCCAACGATGAAGCTGATCAAAAGATCTCGTCTATTCAAGCGGTATTAGCACACATATGGCGTTCAATGATTAAGCACAGTGTCATGAGCTTAGAAGAAGAGACTCATTGCAGGTTACCTGTAAACATGAGGCAAAGGCTCAATCCACCGCTAGAAGAAGAGTGTTTTGGGAATGTTAGCCCGACAGGGATAGCCACAGTCACGGTTGGTGAGCTGCTGGACCACGGACTAGGCTGGGCTGCTGAGCAAATAAACAAGATGGAGCAGTCACAAACGGATGAAAGAGCCAAAGAAATTGCAGAGAAATGGGTGAAAGATATCAAGATTCCAGTTTCTGTTGGTAGCAAAGATTTAGTTGTCACAAACTCTCACCGGTTCGATGTGTACTGCAACGATTTCGGTTGGGGTAAACCGGTGGCTATAAGAGCTGGACCACCATATCTCAATGGTAGACTCGTTGTTTTCAAAGGAATCCAAGAAGCAAGTCTTGATTTTCAGGCCTGTTTACAGCCTCAAGTAGTGGAAAAGTTATTGAATGATGTTGAATTTAACGAGTATGTCAGCATTGTATGAGATGATTTTGGTTCAGCAAATTGAATGTTAACTAAGCAAGAATGAATCGATTTCACCAAATCAATAAGCCTCTGCAATTTTTTCGTGTTTGTTTCACAACATCACCATCAACAAATTGATTTGAATGACGAATTTAGAGACTCATAAACGGGAATATACCTGACCGGAATTGGCTACAGTCGCCGCCGTCGTACCAATCCGCCGAGATCTGTGAAAATTACATCAAAGATACTTCGACGAAAGATTAATAATGAGCCTAGGGACTGTTAATGGGCTCAACTAGATAACCCAATAAAATCAAAACCAGCCATTCTTATTAGATAACGTCTATGTGGCACAGATTTATCCGCGTGAAACACTAGTGTGGTATTGCATGTCTGAAGATAATACACTAGTGTGTAGTACTGAGGTTGGTGTTTATCCCTCTCCTTCCGGATAAAACAATGGGAGATGTTTCAGTGATCTCTACGAGCATTGTTCGACCAGAGAGCTACAAAGAGGAATCGGATCGTGTTAAGATCCATCTCACTCCATGGGATCTCTTCTTTCTTCGAGCCGAATATCCACAAAGAGGTCTTCTCTTTCCACAACCCGACCCGGAAACCCATATAATCCCTCGATTGAAATCCTCTCTTTCCGTCGCTTTGAAGATTTTCTACCCATTCGCGGGTCGTCTCGTCAAGACCGAGAACCTAGACGACAAAACGGCGTCGCTCTTCGTCGATTGTGATGGTTCAGGTGTCAAATTCATCCACGCCTCAGCTAAAACCATTTCGGTGAGTGATGTTTTAGAACCAGCCGATGGTTATGTCCCTGAGTTCTTGAATCATTTTTTTCCGGCGAACGAAGTTACATGCTGTGAAGGGATCTCAGAATCGTTAATCGCGTTTCAAGTAACGGAATTGAAAGATGGAGTTTTTATCGGGTATGGTTATAACCATATGGTTGCAGATGGATCATCGTTTTGGAATTTCTTCAAAACTTGGTCGGAGATTTGCTCTAACGGGTTTGATTCCGATCATCGGAGAAAGTTTCCTCCTTTGCTTCTCCGTCCATGGTTTCTCGACAGGATTGATTATCCGATTCAAGTTCCGATCTCGGAGACGGTAACACCGAATCGGGCTGTTGTTACTTCTTCGTTGTTACAAGAGAAGATTTTTCGATTCACGAGTGGAAACATCTCAGAGCTTAAAGAGAAAGCTAACGGCGAGGTTAGTCCCGATGATCGAAAAATCTCGTCGCTTCAAGCGGTTTCGGCGTATATGTGGCGATCGGTAATCAGAAACAGTGATCTGAATCCTGAAGAAGTGATTCATTGCAAGTTACTGGTGGATTTGAAAAGAAGGCTAAACCCTCCGCTTGAGAAAGAGTGTTTCGGGAATATGGTCGGATTCGCGACGGGGGCGACCACCGTCGGGGAGATGCTTAACAATGGGCTTGGTTGGGCTGCGTTGCTAATAAACAAAGCTGTGGGTTCACAAACGAATGAAGAATTCAGACAGTATGCTGAGGATTGGGTGAATAAACGGAGTATAACGAACTGGTGTAATAATTCTATAATAATTGCTAGCTCTCCTCGGTTCAATGTGTATGGACATGATTTTGGTTGGGGTAAACCGATTGCGATTCGAGCTGGACGGGGAAATACCATCAGTGGCAGACTCATTGCTTATCCGGGAATTGAAGGAGGAAACGTCGAGATTCACACGTGTTTATCGTCTAGTGTTTTGGTAAAATTATCGACTGATGCAGAGTTTTTGACGCATGTATGTGCTGTGTAAGTAAAATTATCGAAATCAAATGTGTTAGTTGTTTAAGTCTTAGTCGTTGGATTTAGTCAGAATAAGAACCAGTCTTGTAGGATTGGTTGAGTCGTGTAGAAGTAGTTGCAGGTTTTTAGCTTTGTATTGTTTGTTTCCACTTTGTTAAAAGGCCTCCCATAATGTAATGTAGGAGGCACTTGCTTTTGTAATTGGCTATTTAAAGTCTTCGAAGGAATAATAATGAGCACAGTTCGTATCCTAGTGGTAATGGATTCACGGCTGTGAGTACCGCCACCCGGGTTCGATTCTTGGCCACAGCGGATTTAACCTGTTTTCCGTTTGGCTCGTGGGATTAGTCTTTGGACCTGAAAAGTCTTTGGGAGGCCACGATAATTAAAAAAAAAAAATTAATGAGCACAGTTCTCATCATTCAGTTTTCTAGTTCTTTGGTCAAACAAAATGTATCCCGTATCTTCAATAAAGTAATAAAAAAAATATGGGTGGATTTCATCAATTTGTTTAGGTTTGGTAAACCGATAATGGCGTGAGCCGAACCAGGAAATAGAGTCCATGACAAGTTCGTAGTTTTTGTGTGGATAGAAAAATGTTTCATGTCATTGTCTTAAAACCAATAAAACAATCACCAAGCGAATCAAGTACTTGCAGATGGATCATGCGGGTTCGTGTATCTTCAAAATTGCGTATATACCAACGTGGTGACATGTTCTGCAACAAATAGACCAATGCTCAAAGAAACGTACATGTCTTATAAGGAAGCAGATCTATGATGCGAAGAAGCATTGTTTTTACTTTTTACCCTGTGAATACAAATATTACTGCGTGTGACAAGAGAAGCAGCCTGTAATTCCATATTCCATCGTCGTCCATGGTTTTACAGTAATCCTCAAATGGAACATCATCTTCGATAAAAGGCTCAAACATTTCACGATTTGTGTGAGATGATTTGGTTCAGAAAAATTGAATGGTTAACTAAAGCAAAAATAAATCGATTTCACCAAATCAATAAGCCTCTGCAATTCTTTCGTGTTTGACTCACAACATCACCATAAAAAAATAGATTCGAATGAATAATTTAGAGACTCATAAACGGGAACATACCTGACCGGAATCGGCTACACTCGCCGCCGTAATAGCACTCGGCCGAGATCTGTAAAAATTACATCAAGACGAAAGAATAATAATGGGCCTAAGGACTGTTAATGGGATCAACTAGATAACCCAATGAAAATCAAAACCAGCCCGTCTTATTAGATAACGTCTACGTGGCACACTTTTATCCACGTGAAACACGTTGTAGTTCACGTATGTCATGTCTGAAGATAAATATACACTAGAGTGTTTATCCCTCTCCTTCCGGATAAAACAATGGGAGATGTTATAGTGATCTCAAAGAGCATTGTTCGACCAGAGAGCTACAAAGAGGAATCGGATC
>OVAQ01002774.1:0-11605 GCA_900406345.1 Erysimum cheiri | reverse complement strand
GGAATCTGACCTCTAGAGTGGAAGAACCCAAAAATGCAACAACCCAAGCCTAAGCCCAAGCCTACCCCCAGCCATTCCTCCACCAAAAGCTGCCCAAGAGACACTCTCAAGCTCGGCGTTTGCGCCAATGTCCTCAAGAATCTTCTAAAAATTGAGTTGGGCACGCCACCAGTGAAGCCTTGCTGCTCGCTTCTCGATGGTTTGGTTGATCTTGAGGCCGCCGCTTGTCTCTGC
This sequence comes from Erysimum cheiri, assembly GCA_900406345.1. Classification (NCBI taxonomy): domain Eukaryota; kingdom Viridiplantae; phylum Streptophyta; class Magnoliopsida; order Brassicales; family Brassicaceae; genus Erysimum; species Erysimum cheiri. The sequence continues at coordinate 11,371 of OVAQ01002774.1, read as the reverse complement.
ACCGCACTAAAGGCTGATGTTTTAGGCATCAAGCTTAATGTTCCTGTCTCTCTCAGCCTTCTTCTCAATGTTTGTGATAGAAATGTTCCTTCTGGATTCGTATGTGCTTGATCTATCTATCCACCCTTCGATAATTGGTTTATATAATGTTTAATTTATCTTTCGATGTATTTAAAAAAAAAAAAAAATTCAGTTGTTAATCGAATAAGNCAAGAATTTTTTAAAAAAATTTTTCTTTTTTTTTTTTTTTTTTTTTTTTTTTTTGGTGGGATGTTGCTTCTACTTCTTTTATTGTATTCTTTTTTAATAAAATTGCTCATTTAGATTTTTAAAGTAATAGTAAGCCTTGTTTAATTCCGCTTTTATTCTCAACGAATCATATTCATATTCATATACTACTTAATTTATCCTAACGATCAAAAGACCTGACCCAAATTCCTTACTGGATTATATATATTTTCTGGCCAATCGCTAGTGTTAGATCAAATACTTTCAATTTATTAAGGAATCTTTCAAGAATCAGCAAATGATATTATCAAAGAAAAAACACATTGCTATTTATATATATATATATATATATATATATTTTATTTTAAATAGCTATAAAAAATGTTTTAATTATTTATTTCGTATTTCTATTTTCGATCACTTTTAATTTTAAGTCGGTTTAATTTATACTAGCCTTTGATTTTTTTAGACTACAATCCGCAGGACAAAAAAATTTAGATCAAATAGTTATACACATACAAATTTGTTTGACCATAACAGGCTACGTTAAGTTGGTCCGATTCACACTCAAATATATTTTCGTAACTAATTTTCGAATCAATGATATCGTTTCCATTTTAATGTAAATTTTCACTAAAAGAGACAACATAGTAACATATCATACAAAATAATTCATAACTGAGGAGTCACGAGACAAAAACATATGAACTAAGCAACTAACCCGAATCATGCAGAGCATGAATTATAATATCCTTGTAGATATTATCATTCTCAGACTACCTTCCTTGCTACAACATGGTTCAGTTATATTCAACGTTAATCACTATCTTCGTTGAGAGTGGACTATTGGTCTTTTACCTGTTAGTCTGTTACACTTGCTTCACCTATGTTTCGAAATTCGAAAGTTTATTCGTGTTTTGTATTGTATTTTATTGCTTTATTTCATTTGTGGGGTTTTTTATGTGTTTTTCAAGTGATGCCCAGTTAGGGAAACAAGATGAATAAAGATAAGTTTAAAAAAAAAATAAAAAATAAAAAAAAATATATCCTTGTAGATAAATAAAGGCAAAAACATTCACAAATTGACAGCACGATAATCCAATATTTTCTTAATTATACTTTTTTAATTATAATTTCTGATTTCATAATTATACATACATTACAGAAAGAACGTTCCAAAATATTTGGAGGTTCTACATATCTACAGAAAGGGGAAAAAAAAGTCAAATCTTGAACGTAGATAAACGCAAAATGAAATATGAGATATTTTGTAAAATTACAAACAAATACAAATAATTAATTATAGTCAAACAAGTTGGATCCTCTTCACATCCTATTAAAACTCTATAAATAACCACACCTTGTCTACATTTCTCTTCATCTCTCTCTCTCTCTCTCTCAAGTACAATCAGTATCCTTATAACACTGAGTCTATCTTTTTTTTTTAAAAAGAATGGCTTCAAAGAACTCAGCCTCTCTTGCTCTTTTCTTTGCCCTCAACATCCTTTTATTCACATTAACCGCTGCAACTGATTGTGGATGCAACCCAAGTCCTAACCCCAAGCCGGTCCCTAAGCCCAAGCATGTTCCAAGTCCTTCAGTCCCAAGTCCTTCGGTCCCAAGTCCTTCAGTCCCAAGTCCTTCGGTCCCTAGTCCTTTGGTCCCAGGTCCTAACCCTAGGCCGGTCACACCTCCGAGCACTCCTGGCTCATCTGGAAACTGTCCCATAGATGTTCTCAAGCTCGGCGTATGTGCAAACGTCCTGAGCAGCCTACTCAACATTCAGTTGGGTCAGCCATCAGCTCAACCATGCTGCTCGCTCATCCAAGGTTTGGTTGACCTCGACGCTGCGATTTGTCTCTGCACTGCTCTCAGGGCTAACGTTCTCGGCATCAACCTTAATGTTCCTATATCTCTGAGCGTTCTTCTCAACGTTTGTAACAGAAAGCTCCCGTCTGGTTTCCAATGTGCTTAAACGTTATATATCAGCTATGCATACGACAAGCACAGACAGTTGTCTCTTTAAAATTATTACAGTTTGAATAAATGCATGTAAGCTAGAGTTTAATGTTTAAATCTTAAAATTTGTTTACGTGAAATAATAAATTTGTGAGTGTTTTATAGCTTGTATGCTTTTGTAGCAATCTATTTCTATTTACAACCAGTTTAATGAAAGAGATTTAGTAACCAACGTCTTATATTCAGATTCTTGCATGTGGATTATTTATTTTTTAATTCTCATACGAATGGAGGGTTATGTTCGGATTTTATGGCTTGTGATGATGTGAATGTGAGTTACATTAAGCTCTATCATACAGAATTATATTTACGTATGTGGTGAATTATTGGGGAATTTTGAGTCATGCAACTATGAGTCAAAGAAATCAAATATGGTTAACACTACTGACGTAATCTAAGTTTTGAACAGCATGAATATAAAAAAATCTAATATTATAAATTTACGGCAATAAAACGGATCTAATAAAATTAATAAATTGACCAGAGTTGTTTGCCTCAAAGGTTAAATCCTCAATGGCACCAAGCCCGTTTGGTCAGTTAAAAACTATTTCGAAGACCTCTCTTACAAACTCCTTGGATACATAACTATTTGAAAATATCTAGAATCAAAGAATTGACGTTTAATCGTGTATGCTAAATATAGTAAATACTATAAAAGTATTAAAATAGCTGCCCAATCAAATTCTATCATCTCTTTGAAAGTCATATTCCATATGCATATTATGTAATAGGCTTCTTTTTTCACTATTGGTTTTAACAATTTGTGGTCAGCATCGTTGAAATAGTATGATACTAATTTCCTTGAGGACAAATGTTTTAATTGACTTTAAGAAAGAGTAAACCAGTTTTGTTTTGTGGAAAGATCAATTGTTTGTGTTACTCTAATTGTCTAAGGCATGAGTACGTTCACATCGTAAATTTTATCTTTGACAAAATATGTCAATAATTTAGATCTATTTTTTCGATATATTCTAATTTTAGTTGCATTTTTCTTAAGATATATATGCAGTATGTTACATATGTCGTCGTACGTTAATTAGTTTTTAGTTTTTAATAAGTCGGTTAATTAGTCGTAAAATACCATGAATTACATGGCTTATGCTGCAGTGTTAAAGATGAGTTTTGGGTCTAATTATAAGTTCGGCATGACAATTACTAACGATATTGTTATACAGTAGAAGGGTCTCTCTAGTTTATAACAAGCTTTTTCTTGGAATAGAAATAGTTCCCTAAGTTGCACAATCGTTTTTCTTTGTCTACCATTTTCGTATTTTATTCGTTAGTATTATTCTTATCTGTTTAAGGCGAGAAAGGATTTAACGAGTCTTTCAAACACTGAAAATGTGTGTTTGGGATTAATAGTCGTCGTCTTCGGGTTGACTTTAACTGGAACCACTAATAATCAGTATGATAAATACAAAACTTCCAGAAATATAAGCCTATAGAAATGTACATGTTTACGTAAATCATAGCTAACATTTGTTTTCGACTACGTCAGAGCCGTGCCAGAAATATAAGCCTATAAAAATAGTTTTAGTTCTCTTTAATTTATTATAAAATATATAATATATTAAATTTTTTAAATATAAATTATAACATATTGTATTATGAAAATTAATAATAAAAAATAATTAAAAAATTGGTTTGCCTTAGGCCACTAACACTCTAGACACGGCCCTCGACTAAGTACGACCCGCAGGACAAAAACAATTAAACAAATTCAGATAAACTCGTAATACATACAAATTTGTTTGGACCCATAACAGACTACTTAATTTAAGTTGGTTCGATTCACAATCAAATATATATTCATACATAATTTTCGAATCAATGATATCGTTTCCATTAGAAAATGCAATTTTCACCATAAAAGACAACATAATAACATATCATACAAAATAATTCGTAACTCAGGAATCACGTAAATTAAGGCGAAAACATTCACAAATGCAAATTTGTATTGGCTGGAATATCACTCCAGCCTAAAGCCTAAAGGTATAATATTTTCCTAATTATACTTTTTTTTGTTATAATTTCTGATTTCATAATTATACATGCATTACAAAAACAACGTTCCAAAATATTTGGAGGTTCTACGTATCTAGAAAACGAGAAAAAAAAGTCAAATTTTGAATATGTAGATAGGTGCCAAAAAATATGAGATATTTTATAAAATTACTAAAAAAATACAACTAATTAATTATTATAGTTAAACAAGTTGGATCCTCTTAACATCCTTCTAAAACTCTATAAATAACCACACCTTGTCTACATTTCTCTTCATCCCTCTCTCTCAAATACAATCAGTATCCTTATAACACCGAGTCTATCTTTTTTTTTTTTAAAGAATGGCTTCAAAGATCTCAGCCTCTCTTGCTCTTTTCTTTGCCCTCAACATCCTTTTTTTCACCTTAACCGCTGCAACTGATTGTGGATGCAAGCCAAGTCCTATACCCAAGCCGGTCCCAAGTCCTAAGCCCAAGCATGTTCCAAGTCCTTCAGTCCCAAGTCCTTCGGTCCCAAGTCCTTCGGTCCCTAGTCCTTTGGTCCCAAATCCTAACCCTAGGCCGGTCACACCTCCGAGCACTCCTGGCTCTGGAAACTGTCCCATAGATACTCTCAAGCTCGGTGTATGTGCAAACGTCCTTAGCAGCCTACTCAACGTTCAGTTGGGTCAGCCATCATCTCAACCATGTTGCTCGCTTATCCAAGGTTTGGTTGACCTCGACGCTGCGATTTGTCTCTGCACTGCTCTCAGGGCTAACGTTCTTGGCATCAACCTTAACGTTCCTATATCTCTCCGCGTTCTTCTCAACGTTTGTAACAGAAAGCTTCCGTCTGGTTTCGAATGTGCTTGAACGATGTCAGCTATGCATATGACAAGCTCACAGAGTTGTCTCTTTAAGATTATTACAGTTTGAATAAATGCATGTAAGCTAGAGTTTAATGTTTGAATCTTGAAATTTGTTTACGTGAAATAATAAATTTGTGAGTTTTATAGTGGATCTTCCGCGCTTGTATCCTTTTGTAGCAATCTATTTCTATTTACAACCAGTTTAATGAAAGAGATTTAGTATCACTTCTTACACAATTCTCATTCTCACCGCTATCTTCTCGGTTGTATGGTACATATTCAAACGCTCACCGCAACCGCCTCTACCGCCTGGACCACGAGGGCTACATATAGTCGGAAACCTTCCCTTTCTTGACCCGGACCTTCACACCTACTTCACAAAACTTGCTCAAACTCATGGTCCAATCTTTAAACTCAACCTCGGCTCAAAACTAACTGCGGTGGTGAACTCTCCATCGCTGGCTCGAGAGATTATCAAGATATCAATTTTTCAAATCATGACGTCCCTGTCACGGGCCGAGCCTAAATTTACCTATGGGGGTCTCGATCTCGTCTGGTTACTGTACGGCGCCGAATGGAGAAAGCTTAGAAAAGTTTGTGTTCTCAAGCTTCTTAGCCGCAAAACCCAACGTCTTATATTCAGATTCTTGCATGTGGATTATTTCTTATTTAACTTTCATACGAATGGAGGGTTATGTTCGAATTGTATGGCTTGTGATGATGTGAAATGCCATTCTTATAAAAAAAAAATGATGTGAAATGTGAGTTACATTAAGCTGTAGATTTCTAAATTATGTTAATATAATATATTTTTATCAATAGACAATAATAGACAATATATGAGTTTGCATCTGAATTATATTTATTTTAAATATTTATATATAATTAAAAACGATATTATAAGTTTCAGTTTACCGGGTGTTCAAAAAAAAAAAAGTTTCAGTTTACCGTTTGGTTTAAATAAAAGAAAATTTCTTCAATTTTTTTTTTTAGATATCATTATTATTTTAATTTAATTTCCTAAACATATCACTAAAAGTTTTTTTTTTTTAAATACCATAAACACAAAATTGATTTTCAATGGTCTATAATTTAAATTTTTGGGTTTGAATTAACTATTTAACATTTATGATATAGTGTTTAGGGATAGAGATGGGTGTTTAGGGATAGGGTATGGTTTGGTGATTAGGGGTAGAGTTTGGTATTTAGGATTTAGAGTTTAGTTTTGAAAGTTGAAAGTTTAGTTTTACTTTTGTGGCATTTTTAAAAAAATATACATTTTAGTGGTATTTTAAAGAAAAATAAACTCATTTTAATGGTAAATAAAACTAAAAAAATACATGACGCATATATGCATAGACAAACACTCAATTTCAAATGCAAAAGAAATTTAGATTTAGAGTTTCAAATTGTCGAATTGTAAAACTAATTCATTCAAATTCTAAGAATTATTTTATATTTGCATTTCTAAAATTTTAATGGTTGCTTCTTCTTCTTCTTTTTTTTTGTTTCTTTTTGACAACAAATTTTAATGTTTGCTAATATTTGAATAGAAAATAAATATTTTCAAAATATAAGTATTACATTTACAACATAATGCCGTAGTGAAAAAGTATGGTACATACAATATGTAATCATTTATGAAACAAATATGCAACTCAAAACTATTTTGAGGATCTCACGTTCGACTGTGCATGCATGCTGGAAAGATAACCACTAAAAATGTGATTGACGTTAAGTTAAACCTTATTATTTTCTTCTATGATTTTCTTTTATATATATTAATGTGTTTCTGAAATTTATGGTAATGTATTGTACGTCATATAGCTGACTATCTTTTTGTACAAATTATAAATAGTTTTTTTTTTTTTTTTTAGTTTTTCTGGAGAAAATTCCATGCAAATGTTATTTTCCCTTTTCTTAATTGACTTCCTTTTTGGTCTTCGCATTGCTGAAAACGATCATATTTTCTTTCGGTGCAAAATGTTACTATTGGCTCTTTTTTTTCTTTTGTCCTAGCATTGCTGAAAAAATAATATTTTCTTTCAGGACAAAATGTTATTATTGACTTTAAGAAACACTAAAGCCAGCCTTTTCCGGAAAATCAATTATTTTGCGTTACTCTAAATTATGAGTATGTTAGTATTATAAAATAAGTAAAAATTATGATTATGTTCACATCGTAGTTTCAAGTTTGGGTTATGCCCATAATTTAGATTCATTTTTTTATATGTGAATATGTTTTCTCAAACTTACATAAATATCTAAATAGAACATTATATATAGGCTAAATAATATTGATTTGGTTTATCAAAATATGACTAAGCTAACTATGGAGTAAAACTGTTAAAAATATATTAAGAAAATCAATGCGTTGCGGATGTCATGTGATTGTCCTAGCCAATTGGTCGATCATTCTATTCTTTTTAGCCACCCGGGAACCTCTTCTTCAACAAACCTCAATCTCAAATGCAAGACTGTTAAACAATACAAATCATTTTAGCCTTTGGGCCTTTTTTTTGGAGGAAATTTTGGTATCCTTTGGGCCCGTCTCCCTCGACTGGGACCAACTTGTGATAAATACATCCCTTCCAAGCAAGGTTTGGAAAAGGGTGAAGAGCGCAACTTCCTCTGGAAGTACTAAGACCACTAGACTAACACTTGTACACATATAACGTATAGAAGCTCTCAAGAAAAATGGCTACGAGCCAAAGAGAATTTGAATAAATGTGCAATGGGGTCATGAACTATTGGTGGTGGTGATAATAACAGCATTGACAATTTGACAATAATAGTAATATGAATGCACAAATCAAATACTTTATTAATTGTAAATGTTTTACAAAAACGATTTAAGAAATAATTTCAAGGTTCTACGTATCTACAGAAAGGATATATATATATTAAAGGTCAAAATTTGTATGTAGATAAGGGCAAAAACAAAATCAGATATTTTGTAGAATTACAAATAAATATAAATAATTAATTATTTAAAAACAAGTTGGTCTCTTCACATCCTTCTAAAATCCTATAAATACCTACACCTTCAATTCATTTCTATTCATCTCTCTCTCACTCAAGTACAATCAATATCCTTAAAACACCGAACTAATCTTTTGAAAAAAAGAATGGCTTCAAAGAACTCAGCCTCTCTCGCTCTTTTCTTTGCCCTCAACATCCTTTTCTTCACCTTAACCGCTGCAACTGATTGTGGATGCAACCCTCCTAAGCACAAGCCGGTCCCAAGTCCTAAGGTCCCAAGCCCCAAGGTCCCAAGCCCCAAGGTCCCAAGCCCTAAGGTCCCAAGTCCTCACCCTACGCCGGTCACACCTCCGAGCAGTCCTAGCTCATCTGGAAACTGTCCTATCGATGTTCTCAAGCTCGGTGTATGTGCAAACGTCCTAAGTAGTTTACTCAACCTGGAGTTGGGTCAGTCATCATCTCAATCATGTTGCTCGCTCATCCAAGGTTTGGTTGACCTCGACGCTGCGATTTGTCTCTGCACTGCTCTCAGGGCTAACGTTCTTGGCATCAACCTTAACGTTCCTATATCTCTCGGCGTTCTTCTCAACGTTTGCGAGAAAAAGCTCCCGTCTGATTTCCAATGTGCTTAAACGTTATCAGCTATGCATGCATATGATGCACGCACAGAGTTTCCTCTTCAGAATTATTACTGTTTGAATAAATGCATGTAAACTAGAGTATACTTTTAAATTTGCATTTTCTTAAATAAATGTTTGAGAGTTTTCTAGGTTTTTTGTAAACGTTTCCCCGTCTTCCGGGCTTGTATGCTTTTGTATTTTCTATTTTCAACCCGCTTAATGAAAGAGATTTGAACTTAACGTCTTATTTTCAATCTTCACATTAACGTATAAATGCTACACAGTGCTCTTTTTTTTTTTCGAGTGTTGATTTTCTACTCGAAAACTCAATAATCACATCTTCACATTAACAACGTCTTAGTTTGATATTTTCCTTACAGGACCCGTTTGTAAACAAATTCCTTTAAAACATAATTTTCAGTAATCTTAGTTCCTAATAATGTCGGATGTTTTGATAATTGCTAGTGTTCGTGTCCCAGTGAATTTTATTTAAACCATGAAGGAGTGGTATCGAGAAGTGATTCGATTAGAATTTGGGTTCATCATTCGGTTTAGCACTTAACACATAACAGGAAAATTAAAGCTGGTTAAGTGACTTAAGTCGATCGGTTATGAAGTTTAAAATAGAGAGTCTCTTATTCGAATCATAAAAAGCTTGCAACTCTGCTTTTTCGGTTTTTCCAAATATATATGTATGCGAGCTAGAGCAACGAATGTTGTTGTAATTTCTTTCTATAATTTCTAGCCGAGACATAGGGACTGAAATATCCTGAACCCATATATATAACGTCACTTTTTTCGATCTCTTATAGTTTCTCATATGATTCTGTTTCACATTCTTATCGAAAAAGAGCCAAATTTGCAGATCGAACTAGATCAAAACGCGAGGTGAATTGTAAATTCTCAACAAATATGTATGAAAGTTCAACAGTGAGAGCATAATGTTTTTTTTTTTTGGTTTGATGAGAATCGGGTTGTAACATTCACACGAATGGAAAGTTCATATTCGGTTGTATAACTTGTGTTGATGTGAATGTGAGTTACATTATGCTCAAGGTCGACAGAAGTAAGTTGACGTATGTGGGGACAGTTTTGCTAAGATATTTACAAACATAGTAGCAAGGAAAGATTCAAAGAAACGAAAGATGGTTAATTTACGGTGTTTTAAAGTAGCTGAATATGAAAGTCGAATTAATAAACTTTACGGTGTTATTCTGAATATATTCGAAACTCGATCGAGTTAATGAAATATTTAATATTACTTTGAAATATTAAGGAAAAATGTTACAAAATATGAGCTAATAATTTACTATTTATAACATTTTCATTTTGTTATTGATTAATAATGTTTTTTAAGGTAAATATTATTGAAAAAAATAATACTAATGTTTACCATAAAATTATTATTAATTTTGAATAACGGCATCTATATATAATATCTAGTTTTGAAATATAAATTACCAAACAACATTTTAGTGAAATATTTAAATTATTCTATTGATTTAAAGTACTTCTAAACCGTTTTAATTACAAATATATTGTTGAAAAGAAAAATATTTGATATTGTTTGTAATTTTTTTATTTTTTTTTTATCTTTTTACTTACAAATATCTCAAATATGTGGCAATTAAACTATAAATGAATATAAGTACTATTACGAAGACCTTATTACCACCTTGCTGGAAAGATAACTATTGAAATATCTAGAATCAAAATGAAATTCGACGTTTAGTCGTATAAGATGCTAAATACAAAAAGTATTAAATAGCTGCCCAATCCAATTCCATGCCCTCTTTAACAGGTTCTTGCTGTTTGTTTCTTATGAAATAATATTTCCATATTATCTGTTTTAACAATTATGTGGTCCTAGCATCGTTGAAAGATATGATATTTCTCTGAGGACAAATGTTTTTATTGACTTAAAAAAGAGTAAACCAGTTTTTTTCCGGAAATATCAATGATTTCTCTTACTCTAATTGTCAAAACCATCTTTCATGTTTGGGTTATGTCAATAATTGACATTCATATAATTTTGTTTTTTTTTTGGATTGGCCTTTCATTTGTTTGTTTGTGAAATCTTCTTTTTCTTTCAAATTGCTGAGTGAGGAAAGAGTTTTAAGTCTAATCACGAGGAGTTGTGTTCAGACGTATCCTAACGATTTATTTAGATTTTAAATCGTTTTATAGTAGTAGGGTTTCTCTAGCTTATAATAAGTTTCTTTTTGATAATAAACTAATTATGATAAGATTCTTCATGGAACAAAAATAGTTCCTAAGTTTCACATTTGTTTCTCCTTTTTCTACATTTTTTTTTTTATTTCTACGTTTTTTAAGAAAAAGGTTAGAAAAAAACTTTTCTACACATTTTATGTTAAGAAAAAAATCTGCTTATATTGCCATTTATAGCTATTTTTACGCGTTTTATTACTCTATAAAATTGCTTGCATAGTTGCATGTTTTGGCAAACTGATAAGAAAGATTGCGAAATCTTTCTCCTTATTTCAAATATACATTTACACACGATACGACGTACATACTACATAAACGTGGTTATAGTTGGTCTTCAATTTGAAATGTACATATACTATATAACTAGATGGTCACCCGCGGTATGCACCGCGGGGGATGTTTTGCTTTACGGAGTTTTAGTTTAGACATCTTATGTTAT
>OVAQ01002772.1:0-11615 GCA_900406345.1 Erysimum cheiri | reverse complement strand
CATTTCCTTGAGAATGCTTCTCTATTAATATATAGGGGATAAGACTTTTCAATTTTTAGAAGTTTATATATTAAGATATTAAAAAAATTAGGAATCTGACTTTTGGGTTTGTGAAAAGATTGGCCACATGTAGTGTTTGTGCCATGTGGGGTTTGGAGCCGTTTGGTTTAATATTCTTTCCACAAATAGAAACTCGATCTCAATGAGGCCGATTTTANGAAAAAAAAAAAAAAAAAGAGTCAATCCATAAATGAGAGTGGTGAGTGGATTTCAGATTCACTAAAATTAATTTTAGGAGGACCAGTTAAAAGTTGAAAACAAATACTCCCTTTATACTTAATGGAATAATAATTAGTATGCATATATCAAAGATAAGTTTGTTTAATGAAACTAAAAGCTGTTACTTAAGCACAACCTTCGAAACTAAAGAAAAATAAAATAATAAGTGAATGCAAATTGTAGTTGAAACTTGAAAGCAAGATTAAAGTTAAAGGTGGGTATAAAAGAGCTGATATTAGTGGATGAATTAAGACACGTGAAGCATGTTTTGCAATCTGTTCACAACTCACAAGTCACGGTTCTCCTTTTTCTTTATTTCTTCATAATGAAAAAAGAAAAAGAAAAAGATAAAAACATGAACATGATTATGAACTTGGAAGTGGACACATGGGGGATTAACATGACTTTGATCGAAATAGGTATTGAAAAGATGTGATAAAGCTTTTATTGATAGTCTGATTTAAGCATTCACGACACGAACCATTTGGCCCACGTACGACATTATGGCATAGGACCTTATGAGGAACACAACACTAATTCATGTAACCAAGATCTAAAGCGATTACACCAATCTATTTATTTTGTTGTCTCTGGAAGACATATGCAAAACGTGATTGCCTTGTTTAACAAAACAACCTTTTGGGAGTTAGTTTCTGGAGGGAAGTTCAAGTTTGGGCTTATGGGTCCCTATTGCTACCTAAAATCCAAAAGGCATTGATAAGACGGCCCAATCACGTTTCGTTTTGTTTATGTCAACCAATCACCGATTCACTTTCAACAAAAAGTTAAAACCCACATGTGTAAAGTAGACATAGAGAGATTGGATTAATGTTAGAAGGAGCAAACATATTACTACTACGGTCTATGTGATGGTATTTATGATTTGCTTTAACATAACAAGGGACCAAAGTACAGAAGTTGATATACCACTAGAAAATTAGGCAAGAATGCATTCACAATCTACTTTAATCCCTTGTATTTAGCCATCGTGTGGTTCTGTTCCGTGAGTGCTCATGGGATTAAGCTAGCTCGAAGAATTGATCTCATATGACGCGAGGAGTTTGTGATCGAGGGTTTTGAGAGATTTACCGTTGATAGCAAAGTCTTAGGCCACCATTAAAAGGCTTTCAGTGATAGTTGTTTTGTATCTTTCCACATTTTTATGGTTGCTTAGTCATCCTTCTTCTTTACCTCATCAGGAGGAACTATAGAGTTGTAATCACTTCATGTGACTCCGTTCGCTTTGTTGTTTACATCGAGTTAATAGACTGAAAATTGTGATTTTTANTTTTTTAAAATTTTTTTTTTTTTTTTTTTTTTTTTTTTTTGTTATGACACCATTTGCATAGGTTTATAATCTATTATTATATTCATAAACTATTTTCATTTTCCATGAAATGTTTACATTTTTATTTGAATGAAGAAGCCAACCTTCTATATCACTTTATTAGTAAATGAAAGTTGGCAGCGAAAATTAAAAATCAAGTGAGTCTGAGTCTAATGACGAGTTTTCTTGGATTTTTTAAAAGTTGTAATGTATATAAGCCTCTAATTAAAAAAAAAAATAAAAAAAAGACAAAAACTAAGTGAATCTTGGGCTAATGACGAGTTTTCATGCATTGTAAAAATTATGTTTTCAGACAATAAGCTTAACCATAGATAATTAAGATGAAAAATTGCACTATAAAACAGGGTTAGACCAAAAATAAAACCTTATGAAAATTGTAATAATAAAGTCCATTGATGCTGGTGGCATGAAATTATCTCCTAATCAGATGAAATTATTGAGGATCTTACTACACTACCAAATTATGCATCTCTACTATGGAGTTCAAGCCTTAACTCCGAAAAAGAGATATGATTTTTTCAAAGAGGTTACTGGCCGATATCCTCAAGTGTTAGAGGTAGATTTATCTGACTACATCAAGACTACCCAAGGAGGTGTGAAAAATTTCATCAACAATGTGGTAGAGATCCTTCAATTACCTTCGAAGAAAAGAACTACAATGGATGTTGCAGATCTTCATTTTCTTCCATGATCATAAATTTCATCAACAATGTGCCAAGTGTTTGAAGTGATGTGAGAGTGGCTGAGAGTAACTAAAACCCGTTGTCGTTCTATCTAGCATGTGTTTAAAGTTAATTTAACGCCCAAGCATCGTAGTTGTTTTGTTTCTAATTAAAGACATGATAAGCTTTTGTTGTCTTTATTTCTATGCCCAAAGATTTTGTATTATGGTATTTTTAAGACTTATCAAATTTGTCTAAAANTTTTTTAAAAAAAAAAAAAAAAAAAAAGTAATAATAAAGTCCAAGTTTGTCCTAGAGGCCAATGTCATAAAAAATCATGCCATTGATGAGGTTTTGTGTCCTCAGAAACCTATGCACATTAACATATCCGCAACTATATCAACTTCCAAAAGAAAAAAAGAAATAGAGAAGAAAATAAGAAATTGTTATGCATTAGTGAGCAAATTGAAACAATCCAATTGCGATTTTGTGAATGTAATAAGAGGAATCCATAAAACGCATTGAGAAAGAGATAGTTAAAATGACCAAAATCAAAAGATAGACAAATATATTTATTATTGAATCTGAATCAGGTGCGATATAGATTTCACCATCATCCCAAACACTGTCGTCATGTACCTCCTACATCAAACTTAAAAATAAAATTAGAACCGAGCACCTCTATAAGAACTAATCTCGTGACAACATAACTTTAGTCAAATCTCTTCAGTGCGCTTTCTGTGAAAATCTATTGGAGCATTTGATCAACAATTATTAATGAAGATTAGATAACTCACTAATGACGAGTTTTCATGCATTCTAAAAATTATGATTCTACGTTTTTTTTATAATTTTTTTTTATCATGAGACCATTTGCATAGGTCTATAATCTATGCTTTTATTTCTAATATATTTTTATTTCAGTGAAATATATACATTTTTAGAAGGAAAAAAAGACTATTTTTTTTTTAATGAACAAACCAACTTTTTATATTACTTTATTAGTAAATTAAAGTTAGCAGCAAAACATAAAAATCAAGTGAGCGTGTGACTAATGACGAGTTTTCTTTGGACTTTCTAAAAGTTTCAATGTCTATAAGCCTCTAGTTAAAAAAACACAAATCAAGAAAAGATAAAATCAAGTGAATCATGGACTAATGACGAGTTTTCATGTATTCTAAAAATTATGTATCATTGAACCTATATATAGTAGTTCAATCTCATTTGAAAAAAAAAACAAATATAATATTTTTTGATAGAACAATATTTAGATTTCGTTCCAAAACTTTTGGATCAACCCAAAAAAAAAACAATACCAAGCCACTAAAACTTGAAGAGAGCACCCTATAAATGAAAAAAAAAATATATTTTTCGACATAACAATATCTAGATTTCGGTCCAAAACTCTTCGATCAACCCAGAAAAAACAAAAACAAGCCACTAACACTTGATAAGAGCACCCTATCACTACACAAACTGATTATTATTGAAAAACGAGACGACCTTGGGTTTGAAATAGCATCAACTTGGTCAGGACCGTCACGGTTCAAAGGCTCATGTTGGGAAGCTTAATTGCTTATAATAGTCTTCTACATACCACAAGTCCATGTCATGTCACCCTATGTAAAATCATTAGGCAAAAATCCGAAGAATAGAACAAAACATTTTCTCTATCCCAAAAATCACTACTTTTGAAAGTATAAGGGGCTATAAATAAATAAAAAAATTATATATGGCAAAAATTGAAATTGTTAAGTAAATTTAGGGGTGCAAATAATAAATAAGAAAAGACGGAAAAAGCGACGCCGTTCAAACTTCAAACACCGCAGAAGAAAAAAAGCCTTTTTGCTTTGTCTCTCCCCGGAGATCTCTCTTCTTCTCTCGCCGCGGGCGCTTCATCCTCATCACCTTCGATTCGAGTACGATCTCTAATCTCGATTTTGCGTTTGAATTCTCTTCTTACGCCATTGTTACGCGTAATTTTACAATCTAGGGCCGGTGAATACTCATTCTTAAAATCTGATTTTGTAGATGAAATTGATTTGGAAAATACGCCCTTGAATCTCACGTTGCATCTAATTGGTTGGTTAGGTATTTGATTTTTGAGCTAGGCTCGTTAGATAGAACCGCCATGGAAGCTCTCTGCTTTGTCTAGATCGAAAAATATTACAATTAAGAAGAGAATTAAGTTCTAATTAATAAAAGATTTGATTGTTGAATTGGTCTAATTATTGCCAAATTGTGGAGTAGAATTGCAAGGATTTGGCAATATAGCTTATCTTTTGTATATATCTGATCTTGGTTTGTAGTTTTGTAGAACCTCGGAATCGAATTAAGTTTTTCTAAGTATTAATATCGAGGGAAGCTGCTAGGATGGGTGTGAAGCAGGCTCTAAGGAGCATCGATGCGTTTCCAAGAGCAGAGGATCATTTGCTGCAGAAAACACAATCTGGTGCAGTTGGTAATGGTTTTTTTCTCTTTGCTCTTGTTGTAGTTTGAGAATCCGCTTCTGAATGCTTGATTTGTGTTTGTTTATTTAACATCTTGAAATTTGTTGTTATTGTATTGTAGTATCCATTGTTGGACTTCTTATAATGGCTACTTTGTTCTTGCACGAGCTGAGTTACTATCTCAACACACTTACAGTTCACCAGGTATGTATTTAGTTCGAGCGAAATCTGGTGTGTTTCTGTTTATTGCTCTGATTCTACTCTTTAGCCCTTCAAACGGCTACGAATAGTCCTGTAATTGCGGTGAATGGATCTTCTGTTTCATGTGTCTTATTAAACTCCGTTGATGAATACTGTGAATTAGTATTCTTCCATCTGGTATCTTTGAAATTCAGTTGATGCCACTCTTTGGTCGATTAGTCGAGATTAAGTGAAAGCCTGTCATTGCCTCATTGACCTTGTTGATGTCGTGAACTATGTCTTTCTTCTCTAGGTAGCTTTACTTAAGTGAGGTAATGCAAAATGATTTGAATGTCCTAGTCGATTTTTTGCAGTGATCCATATATTAGGGAAGTCTCTATGTTGATTCAACTTCAGTGATACCCTAGTCGTTCTCTGTCCATATCATTGACTCGTAAGGGTTTTTCTCATTTTGTATATGTCCTAACCATTGTAATCAATATGGATTTTGTATCGTGTTCTTGTAGATGTCAGTGGACTTAAAGCGTGGAGAAACTCTTCCAGTTCATGTAAATATGACGTTTCCATCTTTGCCTTGTGATGGTAAGTGAACTCCGTTGATCATATAGTAGTCAAGTCTATATTGCGTTCTTTCCTCCTTATCTTCTGGAATACTTGTCGTTGTAGACTTCATCATTTTGAGCTTATTTGTTTTGTAGTATTGAGTATGGATGCGATCGACATGTCAGGGAAGCATGAAGTAGATCTCGATACAAACATTTGGAAGGTAAGATGAATCCAGTTGCTAATGCAAATCACAAGCCTCTTCACATGTTTTCTCTTCCACCTTATTGAAACTAATGGAAGTTTATTTGGTTAGATTGCGCCTAAAACACTATAGCAGTTTATATTTCCTTTAGCATCTTTATCTCTCACTTCTTATGGCATTTTGCTCTAGTTGTACTGGTTTATAATTGTATTAATTGCTCACTAATTGTGCGTATCTGCAGCTCCGTCTTAACAGTCATGGTCATATCATTGGCACAGAATATATATCGGATCTTGTTGAAAAGGGGCATGAGCATGGTCACGGTCACTCATCTCACAAGCATGGTAACATTCCTTAACTTTATGAGCCTTGTTGAGTTTGTACCTTTTCTGACGAACTTCTTTTCCCTTAACTATCATTTAAATGTATATATGTCTTGAATCTTTTGGAAGAACATATAGTCATGTGCACGTTGGCTATATGTACGTGTCAAAACTTGTATCGACCATAGTGGATATGTAAAACTGATAATATGATATACACCTTTCTCAAATATATTGGTATCTGGAGAACTGCATGACACAAATTTTGTGCTTCCAATCAAATATTAATGGGAACCTTACAAGTTGAACTGAGGCTTATTATTAATGTGAAGTAGATGTAAGAGAGTCTCAGTGATAGGTGTCATGGTAGCTAACTTTATTGGTATAAGAATAATGACTTAATCATGTACACACTTTACTTTTGTGCTTGCTGAAGATGGCAAAGAAGAACACAAGAATGAGACTGAAACCGAAGCATTGAATATTCTTGGCTTTGATCAAGCTGCTGAGACTATGATTAAAAAGGTGAAGCAAGCATTGGCAGATGGAGAAGGATGTCGGGTATTATCCGTTGCTCTTGTTAATATACAACCTAGAGATTATGTGTTACCAACGTTTAAGAAAACAGAGACTAATCTTTTGGCTGTTTTCCAGGTTTATGGTGTCCTAGATGTACAACGGGTTGCTGGAAACTTCCATATTTCAGTTCACGGGCTGAACATCTATGTTGCTCAGATGGTTGGTATCATTATCTCGCTTTATTAACCATCCTCATACTAGGACTTAAGAGAAAAAAGTGTCTGAAACCACTAACCAAGAACATACTTTTAAATCAGATTTGTTAAAGTAGGTTGATTAAGTACCATGTGATCGATGTTGGCATTTGATTGCACTGATATGTCAACAGAAAAAGTACAAAGCCAGACTCTTACATAGAAAATTTCAGAACCGCTAAGGCGCTAAATTACTATCTATCATTTGCATTTGCACGTCATGTGAATGACTTAACTATTTGATATCCTTTGCTAGTATGTAAATAATCTCATGACTCTCTGAACAGATTTTTGGGGGGTCCAAAAACGTAAACGTGAGCCATATGATTCATGATCTATCCTTTGGGCCGCAATACCCGGGAATTCACAACCCACTTGATGACACCAACCGAATGCTGCATGACACCAGTGGAACATTCAAATACTATATTAAGGTGTTTATCCAAATTCGCCACTCTTCTTTTACTCATGTCTCTCTGCTGATTATATATTTTATAAACTTCATTATTTGTTACATTGAAATCATTTACTGGTAATGATCCATTTTCGTTTTAACAAATCTTAGGTAACTAATTTCTTTCTAATAATGGCACAGATTGTTCCCACAGAATATAGGTATCTTTCAAAAGACGTACTGTCAACAAATCAGTACTCTGTAACTGAATATTACACGCCGATGACTGAATTCGACCGGACATGGCCAGGTTAGTTGAGCAAAGTTCATTTAAAGTATTCACCTGATTCTTACTACTCTGTTTCTGTTTTCTGATGTGCCTTTTTATTTTCAGCTGTCTACTTCTTATATGATCTTTCACCTATCACTGTAACCATCAAAGAAGAACGCCGTAGTTTTCTCCATTTAATGACTCGGCTCTGCGCTGTATTAGGCGGTACCTTTGCTTTGACAGGTTGGTTCCACGATTCCATCTCGGTCTTGTTTCGATACTCATCTTCCAAAATCTTTACCTAATTTTGTTATGTCATGTCATAAACAGGAATGTTAGATCGTTGGATGTTCCGCTTTATTGAATCTTTCAACAAGAAGACGAGTACCAGAAGCATGCACTAGTGAAAAAAGAGACAAAAACAATGAGAGAAACCAAAGAAGGAAGAAGAATCTCTCAAATCCAAAACTCAGTTCTGAGACAAAACCCACAAGAGATTACAGACACTCAAGGATTGACACATTTGCAAGATCCAAACTTCAAGAATCCGTGGATATAGTGTTTTTTTTTGCATCTTCTCAGTCTTTTTTTTTTGTTTTCTCTTATGTACTACTCTGATTATCTCTGGCTAACTAGTAGAGTAATTTATTTGTAATCTTATTCACTTTACTTCTTTGGCTTTTTTGCATCTTTTGACTTGTCTATGAAAAAATATCAAAATTTTGTAGCTCTCTCCTCATGATAACTCTTTGGAATTTATTACAATTTACTTTCTAAGGTAAAATATTTATACATTAGACCGCATGTGCAGGGAGATATGGTACACTCGTCTCAGGTGATCTTCCTCGCTGTTTTCGCTTACTCTACTGAAAACCCTAATTTGGGTTTTAACATCTTCTTCTCCAATCTTTCGTCATTTCTCCGTTTCACCGTTGAATCTGAAAATGATCACCGGAGTATTCCGCCGATCTCTGCCGTCGAGGCAGATTCTCTCCGCGTCGTTAACCTCTTTTGATTCATGTATTTCGCATCATTTCACTACAGCCGCCACCGAAGTCTCCGTCAGTTCTCGATTCGCTCTCGCGTCGTCTCTGAACTCGTTTGGTATCAGAGCGAGGGACTTCCACATTAGATCTGAGCCGTTAATGAGTGTTCCCGCAGGGATCGCGTCACAAGGTTACGCTACTGCACGAGAGAGTAGAGATTCTCAAAGTTTTGGTGCGATTAAGAAGTCGAAGCTTAAAATTTCTCCAGAGAATGTTAATCCATTGAGTAGGAAAGCAATCGCTCTCCAGGTATGTTCTTGTTCAAATTTATCCATTCTCTAAACTTGTTCATAGAGATTGTAATCAGATTCACATTATAGATTTTGGTGTTAGTGTTGTTGGAATCGATTTGAATTGTTGTTGTTGTGTTTGTGGTTGAATTATAGAAAGAGGCAGAAGAAAAAAGCTCATCAAAGATAAAAGGAACTAAGATTTGCATAGCGATTCGGTCTTTCGATAACCCGGAAAAGCAAGCTTGGTCTCTTCCTCCTCACACTCGTAAAGTCGCAATGCCCGATACACGAACACTCTACACGGTGCTACGATCGCCTCACGTTGATAAGAAGTCTAGAGAACAGTTTGAGATGAGGTTCAAGAAAAGGTTTCTTGTCATCAAAGCTCAGAGTCAAGAGTTGAGCAAGAAGCTGTTTTGGTTAAAACGTTATCGTATTCTTGGAGCTCAATATGAACTCCAGTTCCATTGCAAGACCCGTTTGGATTTGAGTCAAGTGTTAGGTAACAACAACATCAATGGCTCCACCAATGCTCAATGAGAGATGGCTAAAAGATATCATTTTGAACAAGTTTCAAGACGCAGCAGGGGTAGTGTTTTGAACCCTGACTCTGCAATAATTAGGGATCCAAGAACTCAGCTTTGCATCATCAGATCAAGTAGCCGTTTTTGCTTAGTAAACATGCGTTTTTGGACGATTTTCAGATACATGGTTTCAATTGAGTTTCTATGTCAAAGTTCTTTCCATTTATGCTCATTCATTAGGCAATCGAAGTCTTTTACATTGTACTAGTTAATCACTAATGATTGAGACACCAAATATAGATTTGATACATCTTCTTAAGTAGTATCAGATTCATTTGCTGCTAAACCGCAACGAGAACCAAAACTGTGGTCGTAGGAGGAAACATTGAGAGTCAAAAAGAAAACGGTAGAAACTACATTACTACACGAAGAAGAATCAGACAATAGTATTGAAGAAAACAAAGAGTTTTTATTTATCATGTTGAGAAGCAAGTGAGATCGTTGATGGATTTACCATTCACACTTGTATTCAGATCGTTGATAAACACAACTAAATCAGTGGTATAGAAAATGCATGCTCGATGATTATAACTATACACAATTTTCTTTCTTTATTTGAATTTGTGTATTACCAATAAACAAATTCAAAAAAGACAGTTACAAAAAAACAAAATCATTAACTTGGTTTTGCTTCACATCCAAGAACAACTTTGGGCTCAAGGAAAAAAAAAACACTCTCCTTCCTTAACCACACACTCGCACGTGCAGGAACATACAATACACTCACCCGCAGGTGATTATAACAAAATTTCCCCTTTAAACCCGCACCGTTGATTCTTCTTCTTCTTAAAATCTCTCTAAAACCCTTTGCCGTCTCTCTAAAACCCTAATTCTCAAACTTTGGGTTTTTCACATTTCCATCTTCACAAAGAACCCATCACTCTCTCTCAAATCTAAAAATGATCAGCACAGTACTCCGCCGATCTTTCCTCAGTACATCAAGGCGTGGTACTCTCGCCGTAACCTCCATTAATACAGCTCTATTTCATCACCTAGCCGCCGCCACAGCCACAGTCTCCGATCTAGCCTCAAATGTAAACCCTAGCTTCGTTGTTCCTCCGAATTCGAACCCATTTGGTGTTAAAGTGAGAGACTTTCATGCTAAATCTGTGCCGTTGGAGTTTAAATCGTCGATTGTTTCTCCTGCTGGATTCGCTGCTCAAGATTACGCTGCTTCGTATGAGAGTAACGATGGAGATTCAGAGAGTGTTGGTAGTAGCAGTGGTGGTGATGGGCTTGCGATATCTGAACTTGGTATAGCTCCGGAGATTGTTAAAGCTTTGAAGAGTAGAGGTATTGAGAAACTCTTCCCTATCCAGGTATATATGATCTTCTTCTCTCTGTTTCATTTTGGTTGTAGAGATCAATTAAGATTTCGATGTTTTGAACTGAGTCTTTGATGTTTGTGGTTTGAATAGAAAGCTGTGTTGGAGCCAGCGATGCAAGGTAGGGATATGATTGGTCGTGCAAGGACTGGAACAGGGAAGACACTTGCTTTTGGGATTCCTATCATTGACAAGATCATCAAATTCAATGCTAAACATGGGTTTGTGTTTACTGTTATATCTAATGATTATTTGAGGTTGATAGATTTGTATTTGGTTTGGTTCTTATGTTAGTCTTTTTGATGTGACACAGACGTGGGAAGAATCCTCAATGTTTGGTTTTGGCACCGACAAGGGAGCTTGCTCGTCAGGTTGAGAAGGAGTTTAGGGAATCTGCTCCGAGCTTGGATACTATTTGTCTCTATGGAGGTACACCGATTGGACAGCAAATGAGGGAGCTTAACTATGGTGTTGATGTAGCGGTTGGAACTCCAGGTCGTATCATTGATCTGATGAAAAGAGGAGCTTTGAATCTATCAGAAGTTCAGTTTGTGGTTTTGGATGAAGCTGATCAGATGCTTCAAGTTGGATTTGCGGAAGATGTTGAAATCATATTGCAAAAGTTGCCAGAGAAACGTCAGAGTATGATGTTTTCTGCAACAATGCCGAGTTGGATCAGATCTCTCACCAAAAAGTACCTGAATAATCCTTTAACAATTGATCTTGTGAGTTAGTCTCTTACCTCCTTGTGCTCACGATCCCTGGATTGCACTATAAATTGCAAATATTGATCTTCCTTTAGCAGAGTAGTTGATGAAGTGACATTTGGTTTAATGACATATGTACTTTTATGTTATATCTTGTCTAACTGTGATTTGTTATTTAGGTTGGAGATTCTGATCAGAAACTTGCAGATGGGATTACAATGTATTCTATTGCTGCTGATTCTTATGGAAGAGCATCCATTATTGGTCCTCT